>SNQJ01S0050686.1:32870-52086 GCA_010110895.2 Picea sitchensis | reverse complement strand
GAAATGCATAAAAAAAATTGAGGATCTAGTAATATTGAACCTAGGGACCAAAACTAGGCCAACAATCTCTTGGAATTGAAAGAACTGGTGGTAGTAGACATGTTCCCTTGTAGAAAAATGACTAGTGATTGTCTTAAGGATTGGACCAAGCAAATTTTAAACCTTTGGTTGGATACTCTCCTTGCATTATGACTCTGGCAAAGGGATGGTTAGTTTGGGTTTTCAAAACACTGGCAAAGGTAAAAAAAAAATTACACAGTAGATGGAAGTGGGGTTTTCAAAATATATATATTTTTAAATGGCATGTGGATTTTGATGTCAGAACTACTCATGTGGAAATCCTTCCCTGAAGATTTTTAAGTTTTGCCTCCACAACTTAAAATGGATGATCATGCAGTGTGGCACAAAGTTTGCAAGACCCCAAGAAAATTTGTATGCCTGTGAAGGGCCTTGTGCCAGGCTGGATAAATTCCCCAACTTCTACCAACCTAGCATTCAGTGGTTCTTCAAGCTGACCTTGAGATTGCTCCCTAGCCTAGAAGTCAACTTTTGGTCCAAAATATTAGATAACTGATTTGTGATTGAATCATATTCATTATATAATTCTGTTGATAGCTTTAGCTAATTGATGTTAGGGTCATCATTTTATTGCATTTTTTGAGAATATGGGTTAGGCAGTTTTGTTGTGGTTGTCTTCATTGGATGTTACATGTGTTTTTATGATTGTATTTCATTTAGGATTTATTTGTATTGGACTGATAATTTTGTATTAAAACTTGCTAACAATTTTCTTACCTTACAAATACAGATAGCTGGAAAATTCGTTGGGTGTAATCTAATTGGAAAAAGGATGAAAGCTTGGCTGGAGATTGGGTGCACACAGTAGGGAAATGGAATGGGGATCCAAATAAAAAAACGTAAGTATAAACAAAATAAAAAAAACATGTACAAATACAGATAGCTGGAAAAGTCGTTGGGTGCAATCTGATTGGAAAAAGGATGAATGCTTGGCTGCAGATTGGGTGCACATGGCAGGGAAATGGAATGGGGATTCAAATAAAAAAACATAAGTATAAACAAAATAAAAAAACGTGAAAATACACACCCTTGTGACAAAACAGATTTGGTTCCAAGTCTGCAGTTTTTGTCCCACAATTTAAATAAATATCTTTAAGGAATTTAAAGATGAAAGACCAAGTAACTAGTAAATACCTATCAAGACGTTTGCAAAGTTGAAACCCTGGTAATTATTCACCGCCAAAGCCTCGCGCGACACCTTCTGAGTTTCTTCTACTCTGAACAGGCGGCTCCACGGACCACCAGGGTAATAACTGTAACAAATTATTCTATGAACATGCAGCTCCACCACTAGCATCTCTTGCCCTCTTTTCGTTCCGTTGAGGGGAAATAAACATGAAAATTCAATATATGTAAACCGGGCCTTGGCGATTTAGAGATTTTATGGATGGTCACTAGATAGTAGACTCTGTAGTTCTCACGAACGAACCAGACAAGTAACAAAGCTATGATTTTAACCCTGGGTAGATGCCATACAATTTATACCAGGTGGGAGGGCCAAAATGTGGCTACCCAGTGCCCATATCACAAAATCTGGGCGAATTAAACCATAAACCCCGATTTTACCAAATGGCAGGGTGAAGAAGCTATCAGAAATTCCCATACTTATAGAAATTTGGCTAATGGAAGCTTGTCCCTCCAAATTTCAGGGGCGAAATATAATTTTTTTCCTCTATCTCTCCTAAAAACAAGGGCTAACCCTGTACATGATTTTTCCCCTAAAATAAATTATGGGCTAATAATATAAGTTTTAAAAAATCACTTTAATACAAAAATTCACCCAATAAAAAATTGGAAGCCCCTAAATTTTGCCCATGAGTGAAATTTCGCCCCTAAAATCATCTATGATTGAGCCCATAAATTAGTACATGAAAGTGATCTCATGCTAGATATCTGGACTTCTTGGAGGATTAGGTGATGAATAGTTGTTTTCTAATTAAAATTTCATTGACTTCTTAAATATGAATGAATCACTCAAGGTCATTGAGCCCATAAATTAGTACATGAAAATGATCTCATGCTAGATATCTAGACTTCTCGGAGGATCAAGTGATTAATAGTTGTTTTCTAATTAAAATTTCATTAACTATCTTAAATATGAATGAATCACTCAAAGTCATTGAGCACATAAATTAGTACATGAAAATGATCTCATGCTAGATATCTAAACTTCTTGGAGGATTAGGCGATGAATAGTTGTTTTCCAATTAAAATTTCATTGACTATCTTAAATATGAATGAATCACTCAAAGTCATTGAGCCCATAAATTAGTACATGAAAATGATCTCATGCTAGATATCATGCTAGATATCTGGACTTCTTGGAGGATCAGGTGATGAATAATTGTTTTCTAATTAAAATTCCATTGACTATCTTAAATATGAATGAATCACTCAAAGTCATTGAGCCCATAAATTAGTACATGAAAATGATCTCATGCTAGATATCTGGACTTCTTACTATCTTAAGTATCAATGAATCACTCAAAGTCATTGAGCCCATAAATTAGTGCATGAAAATGATCTCATGCTAGATATCTGGACTTCTTGGAGGATCATGTGATGAATAGTTGTTTTCTAATTAAAATTTTATTGACTATCTTAAATATGAATGAATCACTCAAAGTCATTGAGCCCATAAATTAGTACATGAAAATGATCTCATGCTAGATATCTAGACTTCTTGGAGGATCAGGTGATTAATAGTTGTTTTCTAATTAAAATTTCATTAACTATCTTAAATATGAATGAAACACTCAAAGTCATTGAGCCCATAAATTAGTACATGAAAATGATCTCATGCTAGATATCTGAACTTCTTGGAGGATTAGGCGATGAATAGTTGTTTTCTAATTAAAATTTCATTGACTATCTTAAATATGAATGAATCACTCAAAGTCATTGAGCCCATAAATTAGTACATGAAAATGATCTCATGCTACATATCTGGACTTCTTGGAGGATTATATCTGGACTTCTTGGAGGATTAGGTGATGAATAGCTGTTTTCTAATTAAAATTTCATTGACTATCTTAAATAAAATTTAGAAGGCAATTATGAATGATTCATTCTTTGTACATGTCTTAGCATAAAATTCTACACAGATGTAATTACACATCTCTAATGCACTTAAGAAAAACCTTAAATCAAAATAAGATTACCCAAAATACTCACTCGCTCTCATATCTTTACTTCTTCACTCGCTCTCATATCTTTACTTCTTCTGGAATTAGGTGGGAAATCGCTGTTTTCTGATAAGATTTCGCCGACTTTGTTGAATAAAATCTAAAAGGAAATTACGAATGAATCACTCAGTCTTTGGGCATATTTATGCAAGTCGGGACTCTTTGGGCATACCAGCTTGTTGATTGATTAATTCATTGCAGTGCAGTGAGCTGAGCAGAGCAAAGCAAAGCAATGGCGGAAACACCATCAGTGGGCAGATTGCATTTGGGGTGTCAAGGATTTGAAGTGTCAGCGCAGGGATTGGGATGCATGGGTATGTCTTCCGCCTATGGACCGCCGAAGCCCGACGAAGAGATGATCTCTCTAATCCCTGGTTGGAAAGGTCAGATAGGGATCATGGCTTTTTATCTTTTCCTGTTCATGTCTCTATCGTGTAGCTTAACCAAGTTGATACAATCCTCATCTATGGTTTGTTGATTGCAGGGCATTAAAGGAATAAGGGACAAAGTCCAAATAGCCACAAAGTTTGGATATAGAGTCGTTGAGGGAAAACCACAGCTTCGAGGAGATCCTGCATATGTTCGTGCTGACTGCGAAGCAAGTTTGAAGAGACTTGATGTGGATTGCATCGATCTTTATTATCAATGTCGTGTCGACACCAAAGTGCCCATTGAAATTACGGTATGTATGGATGTTAAAGGATTGTTTTCGAAGCATAAGGGCATGCATGGATGAAATAGATATATTTTCATCCATATAGGTAGATGCCATCCAGCTTCTAAATTTGTTGTATTTTTCATATATTACAGATTGGAGAGATGAAGAAACTAGTGGAGGAAGGGAAAATAAAATATATAGGCCTTTCGGAGGCTTCTGCATCAACAATTCTAAGAGCTCATGCCATTCATCCTATAACAGCAGTTCAGCTAGAGTGGTCTTTGTGGAGCAGGGATGCTGAAGAAGAAATTATTCCCACTTGCAGGTATAAGAGGTCTTCTAATTAGGATTTGCCATGCCATTTGCCTTATATTATGAATTGTTTACTGACTTATTAGCATTCTAATTGCAGGGAACTTGGTATTGGAATTGTGCCATACAGCCCACTAGGGAGGGGTTTCTTAAGTTCGGGAGGAAAGTTACTTGAAAGTTTAACAGATTCTGATTATAGAAAGGTATTTTGGATGATTTTTCTTATTTATATATTTTATTTTTATGAATGTAATTTTAGTTGTTTATTAGCAATTCAATTTAGTGCAGATTCCATCTATTCCATGGGCAAAGTGCTATGGAGTAAAGTTAACAGTTAACTTTAGTTTATTTTGCTTTGTTATGATTTGCAATCTAGATAAGAATTGCTTTTAATAGCTTATATTTTTTTTTAATTATATTCATGAATTTTATAAGTGATATTTTTAAGAAATTGATAAAAAAAATAAAAAATATATTTTAAAAAACTTTTATTTTAAAATAAAATATAATTAGAAAGTATTAAAATTAAAAGTTATTAAACATTAAAAAAATTATAATATTTATATATATAATTGAAATTTATCAAATTTCAAAATGGTTGAGAAGGTCAAGAGTATTTAACGACCTTGATTGATGAAGTCAAACAATTATATTTACAGTAAACATTTTATATCAATGTTCGTTTTGTGAAGTTTTCCTCACTGATTGTATTGATTAAAAAATGATTTTGATTTTTTAATTTATATTTACATATAATTTCTTTGGTTATCCAATTTTATATTATTATTGTTTTTTTAAGATAGTTCCAAGGTTTGAAGCAAAGAATTTATATCAATGTTTGTTCTGTGAAGTTTTTCTCACTGATTGTATACTGATTGTATTGATAAAAAAATGATTTTGATTTTTTAATTTATATTTACATATAGTTTCATTGGTTATCCAATTTTATAATATTATTGTTTTTTTTACAGACAACACCAAGGTTTGAAGCAAAGAATCTTGAAAATAATAATGTAGCATTTGAAAGGATATCTGATATAGCTTCAAAGAAGGGTTGCTCCCCGGGTCAACTTGCACTTTCATGGGTTCACCATCAAGGAAATGATGTTTCACCAATACCTGGAACTACCAAAGTGAAAAATCTAGAAGAAAATATTGGTGCTCTATCTATTAAGCTCACACATGAGGAGATGAAGGAAATAGAAAATGTATTATCTACTTGTGGCGTTTTTGGAGATCGATATGGTGATCATGTCAAGGAATTTTTATGGACGAACTCAGAAACACCTCCTCTCTCTTCATGGAAGGGTCTCAAATGATGTTTTTTAATATACTCTCTATGTTAGGGTCCTACCCTTCATAACTCCCTAAGTAGATAGATATGCTTATATGTATGGAGGTCATCTCTAGTAAATAAGACCCATGTAATGAGAACTTTTCTCAATTGTGTTAGAGTTAATGCTTACTTTAGTAGAATTGGTTTGGGTTTGTTAGATCTAGTTAGTTGTGAGAGATCTTCTCAAACTATCATATCCTATTTATGTGTGTGTGGTTGAGAGAATTCATCATGAGTTTGTTATGTTGTTGAGAAAAACTTCTTATATAAATGTGTGCTTGATTGATTAATAAAAAAGACGTAAAATTATTTTGTGCATGCTAATTTATTTGGTATCAAAGTAGGTTTCTCTGGGTGTATCTCCCTCACTGGAGGGCACAGAATATGTAGAGTATGTTTCTTTGTGTGGTGTGATTTTTTTTTGTGTGTTTGTTATTTTATTTCTCTGTTCAAATAAAGTTGTTGTGCAAGTAGGCATGAGAGAGAGAGCGGGTGCCGTTAGATTAAAGTGCTAGATCATTGTGTGATCAGATCTACAGGATCTACATATGGTCTAATGAACAATTCAATAAAAATATCAGGTTGATTCTTGATTTTTAAATTGTGAAGGATTCAAACTTCATTATTTTGATCCCATTGATCTCTGCTAAAATTAACCCTTTCTGTCAATTGTCATTCCATATCCGAGAAGGAAAGAATTTAGGAACATAAATTTTGTTGTTTGAACAAACAAGGATGAGCATAATAGTGTTGGATGAAAATACAATTTGAGAATGAAGACAAAGAGGCTTTATGGATGAGAAGTTTGTGGAGCTAGACGTAAACAAGGATGGGGTCCTATGTCGCTCTGAGCTCCAGAAGACCTTCGAGAACCTCCACCTGATGGAGTCTGAAATGGGTATGGAAGTCAACAACCCCCTGCAAGAGCTCAACGCCCTTTATGACTCTGTCTTTGATGGATTTAACACAGACCACAACAACAAAGTCGACCTCAACGAGTTCAGGTCTGAGATGAGAACGTCAATGTTTCCATTTATTAGAGAATAAAACCAACACATTGTTTGAGTTGTTGATGCCTTAGGAGAATGAGGTTGCCCATCGATTAAGATCCGAGTCAATATCAATCAACGATCTCCTTCCGAAGTCTGTTCCGATCTATCTTGATCAACCCCTTGCGATCACTGGAAACACTGCATGTTGATGGCAGTATTGGTGCTTGATGCGATTCTCCTGCTGTAAGCATAGTTTATGTGACGTGGTGGAATATTTTACTACAAGCATGTCTTAAATGTTGGAGCCATATGTATTAATATTTATTATTCTTTTTGTGAAAGCTTTGAAGAACCACTCATAGAATAGGGTAGCATAATTCAAGTTGGTGGTTTTTGAGGTACTTTGGTTTCATGTAAGAACATGTTCACTGGTTTGGTTATGTCTACACTTTGTTATTGGTTATATGTACAGTTTGTAATATGTCACCTTGTAATATTGATTGTTGGATACGTTCAATATCTATACTACTCTTCTATATAACTGGTGAATACATCAGCATACCGTGTACTTCAACATTTGGAAGTATGTCTATAGAATGATTCAATATCTAGACTATTCTTCAGGGTATGTCAAGAATCGTCAATCCTACAAATAAGTCATCGATGGTCAAGAACAATTGTATCTTAAGTGGATCAAGTGGTAGCTTGAATTTGATAGTTGAGAAAGAACGAAGTCTATGAAATTTGAAATTTCAAAGTGGGTAGAAGTGTTGATGAAGACCAGACCAAAAAAAGATCGTATGCATTTGATTTCAATACTGTTCTTTGTGATGTAAGTATTAAAGGAGAGTGTTGGAGTTAATGCTTACTTTAATAGAGTTGGCTTGACTTTGTTAGATCTAGTTAGTTGTGAGAGATCTTCTCAAAATATCCGATCATATTTATGTGTGTGTGGTTGATCTGAATTATTTTTGGCACGAAATGAGAGTGGACATATAATAAAGAAATGCACAAAGATATTGCAGATATTCAGTAATATAACAAAAATGTATCAGAGATGCAACCATAAACATAGATATACAGTAATACATGATTTATATTAATGAAAGAAATGTTCAGAGACTGTAAAAATATAGAGTGAAAGACTCGCTAGAATGGTGGCAGCGTATCTCTGAAAAGAGATGTGATGGCTACTCGCATTCGCAAGAAGATGATTACAATGAGGCTATGAAGGTTTTTTTACAATAAACAGGAATGCCAAAAACCCTAGACATCCAAAAACCTATCCCTAGGATATGAAGCGTCAAAAGTCATGTGGGCCCCGTTTGGTTAAGTTAGTACATCAAATTCTCGAGGAAATATTGAAGGACCTTCTATATTACTCCCCGTTTTCCCAAAAACATCGTTTAGGGCCTCAAAATGGCCTCGGAAGTTAAAAACTGCTAAAATTAGTAAATTACCAAAATTGCAAGAAAATTGTTTTGAGCTAGTTGAAAAAGGTGGGTGGCAACCGATATCCACCTGGATCAGTGGTTGAGAGATTTCCTCATGATTTTATTATGATATTGACGAAAATTTCTTGTATAAATATGTGCTTGATTGATTAATAAGATATGTATAGAATTATTTTGTGCATGTTGGTTTATTAAGTAATTGTAGGTTTCCACCTCTAAGAGACAAGTGGATATTGCTTCCATCAATAAAGGTCTAACATTTTGTGTTATTTTGATTCTTTATTGGCTATTGTTGTCCCAATCTATCATTTCTATAAATCTTCTTAAAATCTATTATTTTTTATCTCCATCTTTCAATTTACTAATAAAAAAGGCCACACTCTACCAAAAAAATAATGAAGGTACAAGAAACACCATTTTATTTTATTTCTTTGGATATGAAAATATAACCGTAAAGTGCATTTTATTGTAAAGGTCTTCGTCCCTATGTAACAAGTAAAATTAATAACAAAACAAGGCGAGCATGGGCTATTAGATTAAAGTACATGCATGCAAGATTTTACTTACAACAAATTGGGTAAGAAGGGAGTAGATTTATAAGTCCCTGCCGAAGGCCATGACTCTTGCAATAGATTCATTGTTGAATATCAATTAGTTAACCGTTGGCTAAATATGTTTTTCCATCCTCCAATGTTGTAGATAGGGAAAAAAATAATTATTTTTTTAATATGTTTAATTTAATTTTATAAGGAAGGCTATTGGCTCACATATTTGGCCGAGTAATATTGCCGAAGAATGTAATATTTTCATTCTTAAAATATATAACCTAAAGTATTATTGATGCTTTGCCGCTCTCACATAATGTAATTTTATATAACCTAAAGTATTATTGATGCTTTGTGGCTCTCACATAATGTAATTTTGCATTCTTATACAAGAATGAAAATTGCATTGTTATATCAGATATATAGCCTAAGTTTTCAATTTTGTTATAACTTTATTTCACGTCTGTGTTTTTGTTTTTTTCAGTGCTTGAAATATATTACAATGATTTCGCACACAAATGATGTTCATGCTGCATGAAAAATGTTGATCTTTCATTAAATCCACTGCCACAATGTTGAGCTTTCATTAAATCCAATGCCACTTCCTCGAAAATGTTGAGCTTTCCTTTCAATGCATCAAAAAACCACTGCCTTGCCAAGCAAACACCACATTTTCCCTCTCGGTTTAGTCATGTACCTGACTTGTTCCATTCCCACAGCACAGTCCAACAAGCAAGCATTCTCCACTCTGGAGAACATCACTTATGGAGTGGAGAGGCGATGCAGTTCTGTTTGAAGCTTATGCATATATAATATCTTCTATCTATGCAAGGTAATATCTACTTGATGTATAAAATATCTATGTTATATAATATCTAGTGCATGTATAAGTGCTTCAATTTATAGCCATTTTCTTGTATCAATGTATTCTAAAGATAGATTCTTAAACTGTATGTTATTGGAGACAAAAATGATAGCAAACAAAACAACTTAATCCATATAACGTATGCATATGAAACTCACAGATACTCATTGTAACAAAGTAGTCCTGGAAATGACTTCTACTGAAATACGCTGGTAGGTTTGGGGTTTTATATATGTTTAGTGTGAGTCCTTGACTTACATCTATAGATAGTGTAATTAGCATATACTATAATCTAGATTGATGTTATATATCTTTATATCATAAATTATAGAGAACAACAATTTCAATACAAACACAATATTAATACTAAACAATATTCTTTATTAAAGATAAAGGATTACTTGATGAAACATATGTGCTTTATGAAGAGATATTAGCCCAACCAGAGACCTAAGCCAAGATCTTGTTCCAGGCGCCAATCTTGATCTGAAGGGCAGGGTTCAAGCACTCCTCATGGTCCCGAATAAACAGGTTATATAGTAAATCTAGCTAGAGTGTAAGCAAAGCTATTAGCATAAGAGAAACACCCATTTGAGAATCTAAAACTATCCCACTAGTTTCCCATACCAGAAAATTTATGATATCCAACAATGGTGAATGACAACAATAAATGGAGATGCCATCACCGAGGAGCAATGGTTGCACCAAGACAATACACTTGCCAAAAGAATTAAGGAGTGATATCGTATCTCTGCCAAAAATTAAAGAGTAACGACTGGATTCCATCACCAAGGAGAAATGGTTGCACCAAAGAGAATACACCTGCCAAAATAATTAAGGAGTGAGATCATATCTCTGCCAAAAATCGAAGAGTAACGAGGCATTTGAGCACTCGGAAAACAATATTTTGATATCTTTTGATACCCTGAACTTAACTGAGAAAAGATTCTTCAATAATTCTCGACGAACAATTCAACGATAAACTGAGCTACAATATCTTACTATTCAAAGAACCAATTCTTTTGGTCCACACCTGAATCTATATCACCTCACTAGAGCTCGCCTAAGATCCTAAATTACCAGATTCTACCCTAACTGAGTCTGTCCTAGGGTCCTTACCATCTATCAAGAGGAACTCCCACAACAACCAAAAATGTCCCTCAAGAAGCAAGTCGCTAGAGTAGTGATAATGTGACTGTCAGACATACATATAAAGGAGATGCATTAGTTGTAGCTTAAATAACGCTGACTTAAATGAGAGGGAGAAAGATGGATGTTCGAGGCAGTATCGGTGCTGAAAATATGTTTTGCTCAAGGATGTCCTCACTTTTATACTAAAGGATGAGCCCCAACTGACCTGACCATGTATTTGAATTTTATGCTATATATATTAAGGAAAAGGGAAAATTTATCCACTGAGCCCTAGAGATCCCACCCACCCATCACATGCTTCATCACTGCATACAAAACAAAATTCCCTTATGTATGCTCCGACCAATGGCGTACTAGATTATGTATCTCTGATAGACAGTAGCCATGGATAGCGCGTGACATCCCTTATGCTAAGAAACCACTTCTTTGCATTACTTACCAACATTGACATTGCCATTCAATAGTTGTTTGTCAATGATCCCTTGTCAACCTGAAAAATCATCGTTAATGTAAAGAGAATATGATCACCTGTATAAATTCTAACATAGAGTCGAGAAGAAGTTCCTAGAACTCTGTAACAGTATAGTGTGCACTGGTAATGGGGTTGAAATAATAATTATTGGCAAAGTCATCGGTTCCCATGCTTATTGCAAACTAGCTTCGTGATATTATCTCGCTGGCATTCTTCCCGCCTACCATATTCACAAGTTGCTTTTCACAAAGCTTGAAATTCTCCAGCTGCTGTTGAGAGTTAGAACATTCTGTAGGAATTCAAGATGGATTATATTTCAGCTATGAAATGTCTTTCTATATATGTAACTCCTTATATCGCTAGAGCATCACATGTAAAACATGTACTAACAACAACGACTGAGGTAGTATCATCGTATCCAGCAGTAGAAGAAACCAGGTCCACTAGGCTGTGTTCTTACATAGAAACCATGGCGGGTGATACGGGAAGGGGATCACTTCCCACGTGGAGTAATGCATGAGTGTGCAAAGGTGATTCTAGGATTGTTTCTCAATGTGTTATTAAGATTAATACATCTGTAAGAAATAAAAATAGATGGGATTAGTGTGTCAATATGATATAGGGATTTCACTTTTGAAGGCACTATACCTTTCTACAAGTTGCAAGTCACATATTCTTCATGCAATCCTTTGGAAACGTCAAAGGATCATTGTCCTCCTAGTCAAGACACATGGGTTCGTGACAATATATTTTATTTTGCAAATAATTCAATGTTTTCTTTTGTTATTTGTGTGGGATTTAAGCAAATTTAGCTTGTATTAATATTTTGTGCCCTAAGAATCGCCTCAGGTTAACATGGTGACTAGACGTGTTGAGGAGGGGGCTATTAAGGTTGGGGAGAATGTTCATGTCTTATGGTGTATTCATCTACACATGAAGTTAGTATTGATGTATATAACTGAATCTTCTGGATATAGGTCTATAAGGGGTGTTTCTTGCTTCGTTGTGAGTGAAAGTGCTGGGATTTCCTTCAAGTCAAGAGTGAGCAGTCATAAGCGGTGGAAGGTAAGAAGGACCAATTGTTGCATCTTCAAGCATGAGGTCAACTGCACCTTCTTATTTCTTTGTAACAAAAATTCAAACCCTAACCCTAAGCCTAAATTCTCATCTTCCCTCTTTTCTCCACATATTTTCATATAAATTTGGATTCTCGTGGCTTCTCAAGATAGGAGAAATTGTTTACATCAAACATTATGTGCATATTCGGGTAGAAGCCACAGATGCTCGCAAGATGGATATGTTTTTGTTATCATTTAGAATCCTGCATGATATGTACTTTTCTAAACCCCAACCCTAAATTGACATCTTTACTCTTTATATCCAGATATTTCTTGCAAATCTGGTTTCTCCTCGTTTCTGAGCACATGGGCATTGTTTACATCATATGTTTTGTGTATGTTTGGTTAAAAGTCGTAGATTCCCACAGGGAGGATGTGTTGTTGTTATCGTTTACAATCCCTCACAATATGTTCTTGTTATCGATTGGATATAGTGTTCTGGCCGATTGTAATGCATTTAATTATTTTTTTTTCTTATTATTCATTCATTTTATAATGGCCAGTTTCAGGGAAGTCTCTGTTTGCTTATGTTGGTTTTTCAAACCCACAACCTAATACAAATAGGTTTAAATGAATTCCAACCAATTGGTGGAAAGGTTATGCAAATGATGAACCTTCTAAGATCCAATGCCTATTGCAAGCTAAGGATATGCAAAGCTTTATAACTGATACATGTGATGTTGGGTTCTGTTATTATTTTAATATTTGGCTAGTGAAAATTTATGCATGAATATTTGATACCCAACGTTTTGTTCGTTTTGTTTGTTGATTAAGCTTGTTGTTATTGAGTCTGGGTCTTTCATTGGATATTCTGTGTTTATTTTCATTCTTTTATGTTTTTCTTGATCTAGAACTTTGTTTTACTGAAGTGGACGAACTGGCTTAATGCTATAATTGAGGCCAAAACTTTTGTGTAAATGATGTAAAATGATGATCATTTAACTACTTCTAAATTTTATTGATGTCTTAAAATTTGATCTTTTTAAAACTGATGCACAAAATACTTCTTTTGCTCCACATAAGTTTTTGTAGCTTATGGGTACATGTTTCTAGTTGTTTCCTTCCAATTTGGGCTTTGATGTTGGTCTTTATGTCTAAGATAAGTGAACAACATCTGCCTATTAAAGTGACAGAAATGTTTTTTCTTTGATTGTGATTCTTTTGTAGAAGGAAAGAGCAGATGATGTATTTCGAAACAATCCAACACCTAAGTTTATCGAGGGACAAATTGTGACTTGTGAAAGTTGATGCGCTACCTGAGCCCTAATTAGCTTGACTGGCTTAAGGAATTGTTGATCTGGTTTTTTCTCACATTAAACATATTAGGCTTTAGTGACCATTGCATCCAAATGTCTCCTTTGGCGTTTTACATTTTGTGTTTGTGTAATAGGAAATATATCACTTGAGAGCCTTTGAATAATTGTCTCAGCTATACCTCCGGTTACGTGTGGTTAGTTTTTGTATAGTGCCATTGATTTTCCCTATAACAACCATATGTGCAAATGCAAACTACCTTCCCATAGAAGTAATATTAGGCTTTAGCAACCAGTGTATCTACATGTCTCCCTTGACATTTTCCAGTTTTTTTTGTGTAATAGGCAATATATGAATAAGTGTCTCAGTTGTACCTTTGATCGCATGTGGTTATTTTTTGTACATTGACTCATGGATGTTTATGTGTGTCTAGTACTATTTCCCCTATAACAGTCGTAGTTGCAAATGCAAGATGACTTCCAGTATAATTATAGCTTGGTCTTAAGTATGTTCTTCATATCTGGAGGTGTATGTATGTTTTATGATGATATCATGATGTAGATAGTAATTTCTCTGTTGCTATGAACGTTATTCTCTAAAATAAAGTTTAGATATTTTATAATTTTCAAAGAAAATCCACAATGTTTTGGTACATGTGTGCACTGGTTTTCAACTCCTCTTGGGAGGATCATATCCAACATGTGTGCACCATCCTTGAGCTTCTCTGTTTCCACAAGCTTTACGTAAAAGGATGAAAACATTTCACGAGAAAGGTCGAGTCTCTTATCACTATGAATAAATATTTAACAACAAGATTTCTATTTGGAAAGATAAGATGTGAAAATACTCGATAACAAATCTTAGTCAATCAAACTAATCACATGCCACATCTCATACACATGACCAGGCCCAATAACCATGCTAGCCATTTTATACACTCACATCAAAAAAATTCCACTCCTTCTCCATACGCTTCAGAGTTCCCCTTAGATCGTAAATTTTTTTATCGTCCGATGATTTACCCAACCAAAGAAATAGATCTCTGGAACTAGTGCTACGGCTCTTTATGCGGTGGTGGGACTGAAACAACTGCTTCAATGACTACTTAACCAACTGCCTCTAGTGACTTGGATGGCTCTTTCCTGGCCTGGAACTTAAGCAGGAAGAATGGATTGATAGGGAGGCTTACGTACCCCAATTTATGCTTCCTCACTAGTTAGTCGTACCCGAATGGATAGGCAAGATAGTTATGCTTACTAGCTATCGATCTAGACCTGGAAGGGATGCATCTAGCTTTGTATCTACCACTCGTGTTTCTTATGGCTTTGCTACTAGTTGAGTGCAACAACACTAAACACATGTCCTCTACAACCTATATGCACTCACGCTCTTTTYTTTGTTTTAGAGGGATGGATTGATTGATGGCTGGTTAAAGATGTGAAAAATGGATGTTGATCGGGTTTCAGTGATTACAAATGCTGAACACAAAAAACAAAAGACCACGCTATTTGCCAAATCGTGAAATGCGAAAAGGCTGTGGGCCCAACACTTTGGGTTTCGGGGTTCGGGGTTTGGTGATTACAAATGCCAAACACCAACACACAACAACTCCTGAATCGTGAAAATGAGAATGGAATGTGGGCCCAACACTTTGGGTTTCAGGGTTCGGGGTTTGCAAACACCCAATGCAAAAACAAAACAAAACAATAATTGTCGAATCGCGAAATGCGAATAAATTGTGGGCCCAACAATTTCGGGTTTCGGTGTTTGGTAAAGCAAAGAAACTCCACGTACCTTTTAATAAGTGAACTCCAAAATGTGAAATAACAAACTTATAATTAAAATGATTTTTCAAATCATATACGCTCCAACAAGTAATCTTGGGATAAATGTAAAACCGGATTCCCAATCGGTAAAAACAAGAAATCACTGCGTTTGTTCAAAAATGAATTTTTTATCAAGAGATAAAATGAGTTTACAAACTTAGTAAAATATAAACGCAGAGGAGAGCTCCAAATACAAAGTAACCAATTTGATTCAAAAATGTTTTCAAGATGATATAGATTACAATATGTTTCAGGTACTTATACAAAACGAAAATTTCCCCTTCGATCTCTAAAAGAATTTGATTAAGGCGGTGATGGTGTCTCAAGCCTGCAAAGGTTAAGTCGGCCACCATTTAATCAATTTAAAACAATTTAGTAAATTAGTGCCAAGTCCTCGAGTCTTGAAGAGTCAAGACTGCCACCGATACGCTGCTATCCTGGCGGTGAAATGATTAATCTCTGACATACTCCCTCTTAATCATTTTAGCTGGAATCTAGTGATTGCCTTGTTGGACTTCTTGCTGCAGGCGTATGTGCATGTGGAACCATATGTCCATCTCCTTCAGCCTTCTCAGCTCCATCACCATCTTCACGGGGTAACACAACTCCCTCTGAAATTGATTTGTCAATACTTCCATCCCAGGCTTCATCTTCTTTGAATTGAACATCTCTGCTGATTACATATTTCTGGGTGATGGGATTGTAGAGTTTATATGCCCTAGAATATTCATTGTATCCAACAAAGATACATCTCTCGCTTCTATCATCCAACTTCCTTCTCATTTCTGCAGGTACATGCGCAAATGAAACACATCCAAAATTTTTGAAATGAGAAACATTGCAAGGCTTACCATCCCAGGCTTCCTGAGGTACATGATCGCTCACGATCTTGGTCGGACTTCTATTCAAGATAAAAACAGAGCAAATAACTACATCTCCCCAATATTCATTTGAAAGATGCATTTCTTTCAACATGCTTTGAGCCATGTCCATCATGGTCTGATTCTTCCTTTCAACCACTCCATTCTGTTGTGGAGTATATCGAGCAGTAAACTACCTCTTAATTCCATGAAGATCACAAAATTCAATGAATTCATTAAGTTTGTATTCACCTCCTCTGTCAAACCTCAGGATCTTAATGGTTCGACCACTCTCATTCTCAATCATAGAATTAAACTTCTTGAAAACTTCAAAGGCTTCAGATTTCTGCTTCAGCAAATACAACCAAGTCTTCCTACTGAAATCGTCAATGAAAGTCATAAAATAAACAAAACCATTCAAAAAAGGTGTTTACATAGGTCTACATAAATCTGTGTGGACAATTTCCAATGGAGCTTTTACTCTGTAGGAAACACCTGAAACAAATTTCTCTATGTGATGCTTCCCAAGGATACAACTCTCACAAGAGCTTGTAGGTTGCTGAATATAGGGCAACCCCTTTACCATCTGCTTCTTCTGTAACAGATCTAAGCCACCAAAATGTAAATGACCATATCTCAAATTCCATAACCAAGATTCATCTGAACTTCCAACTTTATAAACATTCAAAGAACCACTCAAACTATTTCTCATAACAAGTGGAAACATCCTATTCTTGGTCATCTCTACTCTTGCAATCAACTATTTGCTGAGAAATTTATCATAGATTGTACATACCTTTCTCTTGAAGAACACTCTGTACTTTTTCTCCATCAGTTGTCCAACACTAATAAGATTTCATTTTAAACCAGGCACAAAGTAAACATCATCAATATTTCTTCTCTGATTGTTCTCAGTGTAAACTGGAACTATACCTCTACCATTGACTGTAACCTTACAGTCATTTCCCAGTTTGACTTCAGATTGGATACTAGTATCAATAGAAGAAAATAAGTCCCTATTACCCGTCATGTGGTTACTGCAACCACTATCCAAAAGCCAAATATCATTAGCACTTTCCTGAGTGACATTACAAGTCAAGAACATAGGATTTTGATGACCCTCAGACTCATTTGTGATATGTGCAGACTACTTTCCAGCATCTTCTTGTTTCTTCCAACATTTGCTAGCAAAATGCCCAAACTTCTTACAATAATAACATTGTACTTTAGTTTTCTCATACCTCTAATTTTCTTGCTGCCAGGGTTTGTTGTTGCTCCCTCTTAAATTAGAAGGATTTTGTGGAGACTTCTCCTCAGACACTGATTCAGTTCTGTTGTCCCTTGGACCAGAAAATTGACCTCCTCTTCCACGATTATAAGACCTTCCTCTGCCTCTGCCTCTGGTAATATGCAGTTGTGAATTGAAGGCATGCTCCAATGATCCTTCTTCATATCTGGATATCCTAGATTCATGAGCAACAAGAGAACCAGTTAACTCATCAATTTGCATTAAACTTAAATCTTTAAATTCCTCTATAGGAACAACAACAGGTTCAAATTTCTTGGGCAAACTTCTCAACACTTTCTCAATAACTCTCTTATTCTCAATATCATCTCCATACTGCCTGAGCTAGTTTACAACACTCATCACCTGAGTCATGAAAGTATCTACACTTTCATTATCCTTCATCTTCAGATTTTCGAAACCCCTTCTCAAATTCTGCAACTTGACTGTCTTCACCTTGGACACACCTTGATAACATGTTTCAAGAATGTCCCAAGCCATCTTCGAAGATGTAGCACTAACAATCTTCATAAAAATGGATTCATTTAATCCTTGCTGGATTAATCCAAGAGCTTTATTATCCTTCTCCCTTTTTTCCTTCAGTAAAACACGGTCAACATTAGACAGAGCCAATTCTGCTACAACATTAGTCGACTCAGCATAACCATCAATAACATAAGTCCACAAGTCCTGAGAACACAAAATCGTCCTCCGAATATACCAGGAGTCATATGACTTCTCACTCAGTACAAGAACCTGAATCTGAGAAGAACTACTACCAGACACAACCATTTGTATAAAATTTTAAAGGAATTAAATAAACCTTCACGCAGGAAAATAAGAAAATAAAATTGGCACCAACAGGAATAATCTGCAATGAACTAAGCAATTGCAGGATGGACAACATGCTCTGATACCAAATGTGAAAAATGGATGTTGATCGGGTTTCGACGATTACAAACGTCGAACACAAAAAACAAAAGACCACGTTGTTTGCTGAATCGCGAAATGCAAAAAGGTTGTGGGCCCAGCACTTTGGGTTTCGGGGTTCAGGGTTTGGCAATTACAAATGCCAAACACCAACACACAACAACTCCCGAATCGCGAAAATGCGAATGGAATGTGGGCCCAACACTTTGGGTTTCGGGGTTCGGGGTTTGCAAACACCCAATGCAAAAACAAAACAAAACAACAATCGCCGAATCTCAAAATGCGAATAAACTGTGGGCCCAACAATTTTGGGTTTCGGTGTTTGGTAAAGCAAAGGAACTCCACGCACCTTTTAATAAGTGAACTCCGAAATGCGAAAAAACAAACTTATAATTAAAATGATTTTTCAAATCATATATGCTCCAACAAGTAATCTTGGGATAAATGTAAAACCGGATTCCCAATCAGTAAAAAAAAGAAATTACTGCGTTTGTTCAAAAACGAATTTTTTATCAAGAGATAAGAGTTTACAAACTCAGTAAAATATAGACGCAAAGGAGAGCTCCAAATACAAAGTAACCAATTTGATTCAAAAATGTTTTCAAGATGATACAGAGTCTAATTTACCATCTAGATAAGGCATGATAGGTCTTGCCTCTTCGAGGTATTTAGGAATTGCTATGTAAATGTATAGCTTGGATCAATAAAGAATAACCAGTGATGATTTTTCATTTTCATCTTGAAAAGGTTTCTTCAATCGAGCATTGAATGATTGATCGGACTTGGGAGCCATGCTTTTTGACATATGAGCATATGGATTGATCTATTCCCAATTGCTTTGATCCACGAGATCCACGATCTAGTCGATCTATACCTCCAAGAACTTTCCACCTT
>SNQJ01S0050686.1:14126-32860 GCA_010110895.2 Picea sitchensis | reverse complement strand
GGAACATAATTCTTTGGAGGCTCATAATGATAATCCATATGGAGAGGGTCTTGTTCAGAGTGAAGAAAATGAGCACCAAGATGAGAACTGGGAAATTGATATACCACAACATTTGATCTAAATATCGCGCGGATCGTCTTCATCTAGAGCTTCCTCCTATACATGGTAGCATGACAGTATATCCTTGACTGTCTACTTATTTCGTTTTTGTACCTTTGTGGTAGTTTCTACTTCCGGTTCTTCGATGAATATGACGTTTCTGATCCGTTTCAGGGCCGCGTCTATGTTGGGGTTCTCATGGTCAAATGAGAAAGTGATTGTAAAGTTCTATTTGAGTGTTACCCGTGTCTTGTTTCCTTTACGCATTTCTTGTTCCGTATACCAATTTGCTGGTATGCCCTCTAAAGTATGAATGAAGTGGTGAGACCATTCCTCCGGTGGCGTCATTTTCCACAGCATTTGACACACCTCCAATTGTTTTGCTGGTGTGCCTAGTCCGTCATATTTTTGTTGTTTGTTACAAGTATGTTCTGCTTCGAACCTTATGCGCAGTAATCACTTACATTGGTACCAATCTATGATAGTTTCTTTGTGTGCACCCCACCATCTGGCGGGTGTAGCCTTAAATGCTAAATCCAGTGCTAGAAATCTTTGTTTTTCTAGTACCTCGTCTTCATATTGTGTCAAGAAAGTTTCCAAATCATTTAGCCCGTGAAAGCTGGCTGGTTCTCTAATTTCTGTGCCAATCCAGCTTACTGCCCGGTCTATTCTGGGACACCTTCTCATAGATACTTCATGTATTCTTTGCTGCCAGTTTTCTAACCCAGTGTCTGAGTCTGTTGTGCACGAAGTAATGCTTCACCAACTTAGTACTCCATCTACAGTTGGGTTTATGTAAGCCACATCGCATGCAGTTGTTTTGTACAACTGTCCGATCTCTTATAAATCCAGGCAAGTGGGTTCTACAAACCTCTCACCTTCTGATGGGTCGAGTGGGGCTATGACCCTCTAGTCCCCTGACTCAAATGTCATTTTTATGGTTTTTAAGTTAATTATGGCTTGTTTGTCGAACGCCCAATCCAAACCAAGTAGTGTCGGGTAGGGTGTTGTGCCATCTACTATTTCGATGACTTCAAAGTCTGCCTTAGTGCGCACCCCATCCAGGTCTATTGTCACTCCTTTCAGTCTACCTATTGGTAGGACTCTATGTTGATTTTCTAGTTTTAATTGAACAGGGTAATATCCCAGTGTAGGTTCTCCCATGCATTGCCATGTAGCGTTTGGTAGTACATTTACTTTGGATCCTAAATCTAGTATAATATCTCCCATATTGAAATCCCCAATGTTAACATTTAATCTAAATTCCTTGCTTGTTCTTCTTCTTGTGTGCAGGTGGTTGACAGTTTTCAATTCTGGCTTCTATTTCATCTCGCCGCTACATTTTTCTAGGAAGTTTTGTAATATCTTGACAGATGAAGGATCATTCAACATTTTGATGCATGAGTGCAAAAATTCTTTGATCATACTTACTTGTTCCTCGGGTTGTATTCGGTTGGTATGGTCCATTGATGGCAGAATTTCATATTCTGTAACTTCTATGCTCTGTTGTGTGGTCTACGCAATGTTCTCCTTCTGGAATTCTTGTTGGGCTTCTGTAAAAATATCCTTCTCCTTATGCACGTCGAACTACTTCTTGGGGTCGGTGTTCTTATTTATCCATTGGTTTTGTGTTGGTTCCTGCCAAACTACGTCGTTCCCTATTTTTGTTCCTCCTGGAGTGACTATATTGATGTTCCAACTTTCATCCCTTGATCGTAATCCCGTGACTATATTGATGTTCTAGTTATCTTGGTTCCTTTTTTCCTGCATTTTTCCAAGTAATGTCAGACAATCCTCCATATCGTGGTCCGATGCGTGACAATACATACAAGTCATTGGTGGCAGTGGACACTCCCATGCATAATGTCCTGGTTGCTGGCAATTGTGAGATGTGACAGGTCCTCTGCCGCGTCCGAAACCTCCTCTGGCTCATCTTGCTCCTCTATAAGTTGCGTGGTCACCTCGCGGTAGGTTGTACTGTGGTCCCTGGTTATACTGCGTGAAATTGTACTGGGGCTGTGCTGGGTTGTACTATGGCTACGCGTTATTGTAAGGTTGTGGCACGATATTATACTGCTATTGTGCCATGTTGTATGGTGTAGGGGCTTGATTGAACTATGGTGTTGCCTACCCAATCATCATTTCTTCTTGTACCCTATATGCATCTAATTTTCTTTCCCGCATCAGCTCTATAGTTATGCAATATTTATCGTCATGGCCTACTAATTTGCAAAAGGTGCAATATGAGATCTTGGGGACTGTTTGGTATTTCTACATCATCGTGCAGTGGTAAGGGTCATAACCTGGTTTCTTACATATTTCACACCATAATCCTCCCTGTGGTAGTGGGTTTGGCATTCCTGTCGCCATATACTGTGTGAATGTTGGGCATTCATTCTTATGGTGTCCTTTCGTCCTGCAGGTAGTGCACCAAACTGCTTCTTGTTTGTCATTATTATTATTTTGGTTTAGTTGAAATGTTAATCTCTTTAGGTCCTCCTTCAGTTCTTCGATAGCCGGGTCCGTCTGTTGGTATTGATTCTCTTCCAATTACAAGGCTTCCTGCAGAGCCTCTACCTGTGTCTGAAACTTCTGTTGTCATAATAGATATTTTAAGTGTGGGAGTAGTGAGTTGAAAAATAGGTGTTGATGCTTCATATCGGTCATAAGGTATTTTAACTTTCCTTTCAATCGCTTGAATCTTTGATCAATCTCCCATACCAATTCTCCTAGTTTCTGTCTTATTTCAATCATCTCATTCATGTATTGATCCTTTGAGCTCAGCTTCTGGAACTCATTGATCAGTAGTTTCTTAATGTCCTCCATTGTCCTTGTCATTCAAGGAACATTGTTCATGTCTCAGATCATGTACCAGTCTAGTGCGCGGTCCCTTAGCATGATTGCTAGCTGGGAGAGTTTAGTGTTTTCATCAGTGATCTACTTTGCTTCCCAGATCTTTGCACAAATGAACAAATGCTTCTTAGGGTCTTCTGTTTCTTCTCCTCGAAACTCTGGTAATCTGATAGTAGGGTTATGTCCTGCCATTTCAAATATTGAGCGACTCCCTCCTCCACGCGGTGTAGATAGTTGAATAAGGTTGCCTGAACTAGCTCCTCCAATTGTTTCCCTTTGTGTCGATGTACTTCCTACTGTCGGACTTCCTTCAAACTTTGGTTGTCTAAACAGTGGTGTTCTCTTTGGTGTATTGGTCGCACACTGGTTTATGGGTTCCACACTGACATTAATATTGAAGGAATGGTTGTCTTCTCCTCCTGTTCTTGGGCCTCTTGTTTTCCTCTCATATGCAGTGTGCATGATTTCCTCAATCTACTCCATAGCCCGGAGATCCTCTACCTCTTCCTCATCGTTGGCTAAGCCCTCCCTCTTGGCTACGACTCTCTTCTTGGTATTCACCTTATATTGGTAGGTTGTTCCACTACGCGTTGTTCCCGATGACACCAAGATTCACTTGAGTTGGTCATCATCCATCAAGATCAGGTCCAAGGGTTCCTCCTCCTTCTTATCTGTATCCTGCCGTCCTTCCATTCCTCCTTTCTCTATCAGTGCTTCCCCCCTTCCCCCATGTGCGTAGGGAAGTATAGCTATCTGATTCCATTGTCATCACACCTTTGTTATATAGAATTATCTTGATAGAAGTATATAGTGATCGGATGTAACTTCCTCTAGGTCCTCATAGGAACTCTTGCTCGACTATGTTGTATGACTTTGTTATGTCTATCGCGAATTCTGTGATAAACCCTGCAAAAATACTATCAAGCCAAAAGTCGACTACAGGGGTGAATTTGTTGTTCACCTGCTACAACTGTTGGATATGTACTGGAGTCCAATCTAGCTATTGAATCTGGTTCATCGCATAGGTATCCTTTAACCTTAATATCCACTCATGTAGTAGATGCGGAAAATCACAGAAAAAAACTTTGTGTAGATCTATAAATACGTATTTATCCAGGTATTTACGATGTGTGATCCTGGGGTTTCTATTGTCTTTTTGTGAAAACTCTAGCTCTGTAGTTCTCAACCAGCCTTCAATTTCTTCTCTCGTGGGGTTCCAAGGTCTCAAAATCCCCTTTTAACGGTTCATTTCTCTTCCTTAGGTTCTTTATTCATTCCATCTCATTTACTCAGTCCTTTCTTGTTCCTCTTAACATGGAAACGAAACCTTTTGTTGGTTAGTTCTTCCCTTTGGGGTTTGTTTGAGTTATTGACCCAAGGTTCATGTCATTCGGGGTTCCAACAAAGCCTCTAAAACTATCGGCCCTCATGGTAGAGCAGAAGGCAACACAACACCAGAAAGTGTTGCACAGTCTCACCCGATATAGATTTAAATGGGTGGTTGTAAGACTCAGGTGTTTACAGCCTAGGACAAAGCATGGGATAGGGGTTCCTCAGATAGGGTCAGATACCATGAGTTGTAAGGGAGAGTACTTATTCCTTGGGTTCACATACGAATATCCCATGAGTTAATTACAGTTAACTATAAGCAGATTCATAACCAAGTATTAATTCATCAATCAAGTTTAACCATCAATTGTTGAAAGAAAGAAAAATTATACATACATTTAACACATTACACGATAATTACCTTGGTTCACCCCCTCTTGGGCTACGCCCACAAATATTTGGCTCTTGTCTCTTGTATTATGATAGTTTTGTGTTTCTGGTGCCTCGCGCTTACAATTCTCCACAAAACTGGGTAAGATCTATGCAAGCCAAAGTAGATCGCACCAGGCTCCATGACCTATGGTCTAATCCTCAAATCCACCTCTCCTTAGGTCTCGTTTTCTCAACAACTTACAATTCAGTTCGTACCACTCAGAATATTATAGAAAATCGCTCACAACTACTAACGCTCTACTCTATATGATACTTTCGTATCTATCTTTATACATTTCGGGCTCTTCAGCCACTTTTAAAATATTACAAAAACCCTAACCCTTATTATGTTAGGTATTTCTCCCACACACGTGTTGGTCCTCCTCCAGCTGTCGCTTTCCTTTGTGAGCGCTTTCTTGCATGCGCGCGTGCTTCTTTTCTGCCAGTTGTTACTTTAGTTTTTTGCACACTTTCCTTCCCACGATCATTCTTCTTTCCTCTTCGACCTGGTGCTAACACTCTCCTGGATGGTATGCTCCTCCATCTATTTCCAACTTGACCTATCGGATGTTCAAGATTTGCACCATTACCCTTCTGTCTAGGGATTCCAATTCCTCATACAACTCAACAAAATCCATGCTATTTGTTTCCTCTTCTGCTGCAGACTCCAGTGCTATAGAAATCTCTTGTTCAGCTTCCTAGCTGAAAATTTTGAGCCATTCTCTCGAATGCTCATCTCCTTCTATTGGGGTATACATCAATGTATGCTCCATTTCTTCTTCTTTGATAGTTTCTATTGGTTGTCTTTCTTCTTCTGTTAATGCACCTTCATCATGTGCACTAGCCTCCACTTGGTTGTTTGATAGGAAAGTCTTGATCCCTCCAATAATCAGAATGCTCCTATGATCCTCCTTTTGGATGGTGAGAGTTTTTAACTTCTCATCATCTTCATCTACAAATCCACATGAATCTTCACCTATCACAACTCCTTGCTGCCATGAACCCACTTCTGAGCTCCTGAGACTTTGAGATAGTCTCATTTCCTTCCCACTGCCCACCTGGAAGTTTGGAACTTATCTTCTACCCACCTGGAATTTTATGAGATCAACCGATCCCATCTCATTGCCCACCTAGAAATCTAAACTTTCAGCACTTCTCCCTTGGCAGTATATGATACCTTCCATTGATCTCTTTCTATTTCCCACCCGGCAACTTGAAATTCCATTTCTTCCCACCCGGGAGTTTATGAGATCTTCATCTGATCTCACCTCCTCCTCATCACTAAGGTGTCTCCCAATTTCTGGTTCACAGATGTGAATCTATTCTTCTCTTATGTCACTAAGGTTTTCTAATTCTCTTAGCCACCTTCTCAACTCTTGTTGTTGCTTTCTAGCCAACATATTTTGAACAAGCCATTTTACCTTCGTGTTCAAAGGACATTCATACCTCCAGTGTAACTTTGCCTCTTGCTGCGTAATCAATGCTAGTTGTTCCATCCTTTCTCTTATCTCATTGAGCTCTAGATCCATCTCTAGATTTATTTTCTTTTTGTGGCCTTCTCTTCGACGACACTCATGGACTTCAGTAGCCATTTCCACCTTCTACCTGCCCTCCTGGAAAGTCTATGGATCACTCCTCATCCAAGAGAATCTCCATCTTCTCTCACATCTCACCTCACTGTTTAAAATTTTGTTCTTGTGAACATGCAACAACCTCCTCACAGAGCATCAATACCCTATTTTCCTTCACCTGTTGTCTATAGGCAAACTTTAACTTTTTATACCACTTGATGTTATCAAATTATCTCCTTTTACTATCTCCTTCTTGTCTCTTTTCTGCAAACAAAATAACAGACTCCTCTTTCTCTTTTGCCTGAAATCTACAGACGAAAATCCATCTCTGATACCACCTAATGTTGTCCCCTCCCCTCCTAGGGTTTTGCGACCTCCTGGTCTAGGATATTTCTTTCTTCTAAGTCGAATTAACTCTTCGGGCTCTTGATTGAACCCAAATCAATTATACATGTGCCCCTTTTCCTTCTATGTGTAGGTTCTGTCAGACCTATGAGTTATTCCTGCACGCTTCCAAAACACTAATGTTCAGGCGCTAGCTCCTTTTGCGATTAGCCCCTTCTACATATGGCCCCAGGCTGTGTCCTTGCGTAAACAAGTGATTACCTACTAAAGTCCACACACCTTTAATACACAAAATGATATGGGAATGTCGATCTCCTGATCTTGGTGGTATGTCTGAGCTGACGCTTCAGATCTACCTCTTCCAAATCCACAGACCAGGTCTTCCCCTCCTGAATCAACGAATATGATCTATTTGCGATTCTGGACTTCGGGGTTTTGAAATATCAAACCTTGCTTTCCTCCGTACTCCAATCTTCCAAAGTTAAAGATATGTTGCCACCTGTCTCCCTAAACCTACAGCCAGTATCTCCTCTGTGGATCCGGCCTTTGGGAATCTCAATTCTCAAATTCCTACTTTTCCCTGTGTGATAATCTTTTGAAGTAGAATATCTATCGACACTTGTCCCCCTTCATCTACGGCTAGGATTTCCTCTGTAACACTAGCTATTGGGAATCTGAATTCTCAAACCATCGCCACTACTGACTAGTTATCTTCCAGAGTGGAAGATCAGTTGAAACGTATCCTCCCCAATCAATGGTTGTGCTCTCGCTTCGGGACTTTGGCCTCCTCAACCAGATCAACAATCCTCTAACTCGCTTCTCGATTAACGATCGAGATCTCTTCTCCAGATCTTCAAACCTTTCCTCCTCCTCTTTCCTCTAAAGATCTAGATTTGTTGTCACGTATCCACCTTCACATCGATGGATCTCATCGATTCAGACTTCCGGGCTTTGTAAATATCAAATGTCAAAACCTCATCTTCCTTCGTACGTTAATCTTCTGAAGTTGACGATCTGTAAACACCTATCCTCCTGAATCAACAACCCTTCTTCTAATTCGGGTGTTTGATCCTTCAATTAGATCAACAATCATGTGGCCCTCTGCTCGATCAACGATTGAGATCTCCTTCGGGTCTTCGGACTTCTGAGATCTCAAATCTCAAACTTCGCTTCCCCTCAAAGTATGCAGATTCATGTCGCGTGTCCTCTTAGATCAGATGACTGAAGGTTACTTCAGGACATTACCCTTAGTTCTTGGATTTATGCCACATCTCCTCTATATCGAATGACCCACATTCACTTCGAGTCTTCAGATTTTGGAATTTTCAACTTTCAACCGAAAATGAAATGCAGCTTACCCAAATCTTGCGATATTATGCCATGTGTTCCTCTGGATCTAACCGTCCAGACCTCTTTGGGCTTCGACAGTCTCAGTTCTCAACCGAAACCCCACTACAATTTACCCAGAGATCGTGATCTGTTGACAAGTTTTTTCTTGTAGATTGATGACTCTCGGCTCTTTGGCTATCCGGGCATTGGATGTTTCAACATCTCACCTTTGCCTCCCTTTGGATCTCACAACCCACCGAAACGTATCCTTTTGGCGATCAATGGTCAGGATCCTACTTCGGGTGTTTCACCTCCTCCTCGTCCACAAACTTTCGGAGCTGTGGATCTTTCGCCAGCTATCTTCCTTAATGATGGACGGTACCTGCTCACTTCAAGACTTTGACAATTCAATCCTCATGTGCACACAAGGGTTGAAGCTTGTGCACTTACCTTCAGATTCAATAGTTGTTGGTCCTTCGCGCTGAGATCCAATGGATGGGATCTATTCCTATCCTCTACGCTTCCTTTGTTCATTGGACGTGGATCTAATGGTCCAGACTTCTCCCCAAAAACAATCTGATGGCTGTTGTCACTCCTCCTCCTGATCTTTTGATTTCTTCCACCTTGGAAGATTTTGTCAGTGTTCAATGGCTTCGACCTTTGAACTTTCTGCTGCAAACCCGACTATCTGGGTCTTTCTTGTTCTCTTGAACGCATTGTCTCTTCTGAGATTTAGGAATTATAATAAGTCCACTCCCATGCACTCCTTGTGTTATCCCTTCTGAGCTTGATTTCCTCGAATATTTCGATCTCCCACGCACTCATTGCGTTCCTGGGATTTTGTCAAACTCAAATACGAAGGATTTCTTGAAAATAAATTCTTCTTGCCCTCTTGGCATTCTCCTTGCTCGATGCACACCTTTCAGATATTCTCCTTACAGAGTGTTTAGTAAGTCTATCTCTTTACGAAATCAACACAGAGTTCTTTCTGTGCACTCCTTGCACTTCTGCCGATGAAGGTTCAACGGTATCTCTCCTGATCTTCCCTGAGGTTAACTCACCTCTGTCAATGAACTCCTTGCGGACTGTGTGCACTCCTTGCACTCAAAACTCAAATATGAGAAACAATTGAAACTTATACAACACTTCACCAGTTCATACATTCAAAATGTGAATGACATGTAAAAGCATAACAATAACCACAAATACATAAACACACTATATGCAAGAAAAATTGTTTTTCTATTATCTTTGTGTGTCTATATAGATGTTTACAAAAACTGGATTGCAACAGAGTCCCAGTTCTCTCAATCTCTCCTAACCTAAATCTATCCTGAGTTTTGCTTCTACTATCATACCTCTCTCTAAATATCTCTCTCTCTCCTTTAAAAAATGAGGGTTGTACAAGCTTATCCTCTCTACCGCCTCAGTGTCATTATTGTCTCAATTAAGACACCACTCTCCTATGGATTTATTACATTGAATGATTATCCAGACCTGACTATGATCTAGACCTATTTACAAGAAACCATTTAAGGAAACTCTATTCACTACCTATACAAAGCCATGTCTCGATTCTTATAGCCTTACAATGCAAATCCCAATGGGATCAGATTTCAAATTTAAAAATGGGAGGGTCAATGCGTCTCCTTCTCTGAAATGCGTGCTGATGTGCTCGAATGTTGGCACGTTGTCGAGGTGGAGCGATGCTCGTGCATCAAGTTGCCAAGGTGAATGAAATGAAGCTTCAAATACTATATGAAGGACTTGACTCAAACAGAGAGGGGGAAAACTATTTCAGTTTTTAACGATCTTGAAACATGAACATGAACTATGCTCGAGAATCCAGGTTCAATCCTCGAACCTATGTTTCATTTTTTAACAAGCTTGACATAGAATCAAGAACTATGCTCGTAAGCTCTGTTTCATTTGTTAACGATGTCTCCACAGAGATGCAAAACTATCCTCGTAGTTGGTTTCATTTTTTAACGAGCTTGAAATTAGAAAACTATGCTCAAAGATGGTTTCATTTTTTAATGAGCTTGAAATCAAAAAACCATGATCAAGGCTAGTTTCATTTTTTAATGAGCTTGAAAGAAGAAAACCATGCTCAACAGACTCTCTTCTTGATCATGGATTCCAACAGGACACTGATCTAGAAGGACACCGTGTCAAGGGACAAAACTCGATCATGACTTCCAAGAGATCTTCACTTGATGGAAGAAACACACTCTGGAAGGAACACATATCGAGGACCACAATAGGGGTAAATAGGTTAGGCTCTAATATACCTATAAAAGAGATTACCATGTAAACTACCGGATCCAAGTCATAAGGGAGTGAGCTTACAATGAGAGGCTCATCTGCATAGGCCGCTGAAGGCATGGGAGACAATGCCACATAATTGACTTGTGTCGGGGGTGATACCGTATGCATATAAGAACCGTTTAGGGAGGTCATTGAGTTGATGGTCAAGTCAGGACCAACGAATTAAAGTTTATCAATAGCCACAATTCTTCCATCGTGAGGGAAATATATCACACGAAAAAGAGTGGAAACGATAGCTTTCATGGCATAGACATAATCTCTCCCAAGGAGTAAATCAAAATCCAAGGGATATTGGACTACCATGACATCAATAATGATATTTTTCCCTCCCAAAGTTACGGGAAATTGAGGAAGGATACCTAAAGGTTGATTGGTTCTTTTGTTGAAATCCAACAGATTATGCGTAACTGGCACAAGCTGAGGATAACCCAAATCTTTTTGAGCAATAGATGACAAAATACTAATGAATGAACCTTCTTCTATCAACGTCTAAGGAACGTCCTGACCACAAACTTGTACTATAATATTGAAAGGAATGTGAGAGGGAAGACGAGGTCCAGTTAGTGCACCCCAATCAAAAGGGATGGCCTCATTACTTGGAGGGGGTTCCACAGGAGAAGGAGGAATTCCCCCTAGCACGGTAGATTATGTATCAACAAGAAAAACATGGGCAGTATCGGGTTTACTCTCTAGCAAGAGAGTAGGATCCACCGATAATGAGATCAGATCGACCACTTGAGTTGCATTCTCCAAGGGGAGAATGGGGTCGACGGATGGAAACAGATCAACCGCTTGGGTTTCACTTTCTAACAGGAGAGTGGGATCGACCGAGGATGGTATCGGATCTACCTCTTTGTCAACTGGTGCAACTAAGGACGTGATCATATTGACTACATTATCAACCAAACTGATCGATGAAGGGATCAGATTGATCATTCCATCAACTACAAGTGAGTTGAGAGTCATCTTGTGATACAGGCAGCTGGAAGTTGAGGTTGGGAAATAATCATGTCTTCCAGTGATTTTGAGGCTTCATCCATACGATGTAAAAGGTGAGTTTTATGACTCCCTCCGCATAACATACATGGGAACTGGACTCTACTTTTATTCTTCCCAACGGTATCTTGACTAGTTGACGGGAGGTCATCAGCATGTTGTTCAATGGTTGACGACATGGGTTGTCGAAGATGTGTAGACCATGCTTCGATAACCTTGGATAGACAAGGGAAATCCTTAAGAAGATGGATACCCTTACAAAGCCTACAAGGGTACTTGGGATTACGGGTTATTTGGGTAATCTTGGCATCATCAACACTCCCAGCACGAGTTTAGTTATGGCAAAGGCCTTTGTTAAGTGTCCAACAATGAAGGTTGAATCCCATGCACAATTCATGTCCAACAGTGAATAGTCAATTTCCCTTTGTTAAGTTATGGTAAAGGCCTTTGTTAAGTGTCCAACAGTGAAGGTTGAATCCCATTCACAATTCGTGTCCAACGGTGAAGGTTGAATCCCATGCATAATTTGTGTCTAGCAGGGGAGGTTGAGTCCCATGCAAAATTCACCTATCAAACTTCTTATTTACATGTTAAGACATATTCACCGATCAAAACTTGTTATTTATCTGTTGATCAAAACTTCTTATTTATCTGCTAATCCATATTTTGGTCAAGCCCCTTACCAATGTTCTGAATCATATGACTAGCAGAGGCACCTCACTGGGACTGTAACAAACTAACAACTCCATATTTCTAGTCCCTGGGTCATTTCTAGTCCCCGAGTTCTCGTTGAAAGAGGCTTTGAGGAGAAAATATGAGAAAATCTTTGTCAACTTTGTTGTTGAAAGTCTTGATTTACTCTGTTGTTGAAAGTCTCAATTTATGATGGAACTGGGCTAACCCATATTCTGGTCAGGCCCCTTACAAGTGTCTGAATCATATGACCAACAGATGAACTTCACTGGAACTATAACGAACAAAGTCTCAGTCCATCCTTCCCTCTGTCAATTGTGTTGTTGAAAGTCTTGATTTTCTCTGTTGTTGCAAGTCTCTATTTACGATGGAACCAGACTGAACCATATTCTGGTAAGTCCTCTTACCAATGTCTTACCAGCGTATGAATCATATGACTTGTAGAGGCACTTCAATGGAACTATAACGAATGAACCTAATCGGTCAGTGCTATCCCTAAGCCCTTGTTGAAGTAGGATTTGAAGAGAAAATCTGAGAAAATGTAGTCCCAGTCTGACCTTCCCTACGTTGAATCTATTGTTGAAAGACTCGATTTGCGATGGAATTGGACTAACACATCAATCAGTCTTGAATCTTCCTTTCATGCTTTGCCTCTGTAATTAAGCAAGTGTAGAACATTAGAGATATGAAGCTACCTTTCATGCTTTTCCTTAAGCAAGTATATAATGTTAGAGATAATCATATTTGCATAATTTCAATGATGCTAATCATTATGTAGCACTTTAATTAGCTTAATTTCATATTGTGTCTGAAAAGAGTACTTTCCTCAACGTATCATAAAAACAAGTTCTATTCTAATTAGAAATATGCAGGCATCCAATCCAATCCCCCTGCACTAATATCTTCGCCAATCTATCTTCTTGCAGCTTCCAACATAGTCATGGTTCTTATGAATACCACAACCACTATTATCATCGTTATAGAATACTCTTTTACAGATATTACTTTGTCATGGAATGGATTGAGTGGAGGCATGTCCCAGAGATTGACATTCTTTTGAAGGCATGTCCCAAATTGGCATTCTTTTGGACTATACTCTGATCCTCCCTAGGCGTTTAGGACAAGGTAGCATTTATGTCTAGCTTGACGTGAACTAATTTTCCCTAATGTATTCACCAAGATCTTGCAGAGAACACACTTGATAAAAGTCTTCTTAGGTCTAGTATCTTTTCAGGTTGGGCCCCGTCGATGCTTTAAGACTAGACAAGGTAGCCAAACCTACACCATGTTTTCATCTACTCCACCATGTATGTACCTTGATACTGTATAATATATGATATGTATTGAATATGAACTCAAAATTGCATAGCCATAATCCATAGGAAACTGACAACATGTAGACATACCAATGAATCATAAAAAAAAATGATCAGAGATGACAATTTCAATGCATGTTAGTAGAATTATTCAAATTTATCTGATGCAATACGCCCTAATGTATATCATTATTCAGTAAAAGTATAAAATTAGCATCCAAAAACAAGTTTTGTTCAAGCCATCCTTTCGAACTTTGCAATATCAACACTGGAATCAAAGTTCCTTCTCAGAGTCAAATCTGTCGTATCAACCATTGGATTCAGGCATCCTGTTGAAACGTTAACTATGGATATGGACCAAGGAGCTTCACATCTGTCTCTGTGGATGAATAATGAAGGATGAAGACAACTAAGGGGAAGACAAGTTATAAGAAAATGGGGCAAGTTGGGGTTCGGGATTTCAGCAAACACGAACACCCAACGCCACAAACAACAATTGCCAAATCACGAAAAATCAAATGGAGTGTGGGCCCAATGCTTTTCGGTTTTCGGGGTTTACAAAATCCTGATGCAAAACACCACACAATGTCAAACGCCGAATCGCAAAATTGCAAGAAGATTGGGGGCCCAACTCTTTCGAGGTTTCGGGTATCGTCATTTACAAATGCTCGATGCACACACCCTGGATTGTCGATTCACGAAATTGTGATAAAGATGTGGGACCCAAGCAGATCGGAATTGGGGGTTTGAAAACTCCCGATGCACAAGCAGAACAAACTGCGAAATGCCAAAAAAATGAAAAACATGAACATAGTTTACAAACTCAGTAAAATAAAACATAGAGTGACAAATTTAATTCAAAAGAAAATGCTTTCAATCTCATGTCTATTACAATTTCGACTCTATTATTTAAATGCAGAAAATTGTCGCTTCAATCTCCTAAGAGATTTTAATCAAGGCGGTGATGGTGTTTTGTGGCCTACAAAGGTTAAGGCGGCCACCGTTTAAATTATGTAAAACAAAAATGTAATCGGTGGATTAATCCTCGAGTCTTGAAAGGTCAAGACGACCACCGATTCACCGTTTGCATAGGTGGTGAAATGATTACATACTTACATACTCCCTCTTAATCATTTCAGAACAAAAAACAAACTAAAACTATGTAAAAAAAAATTGTTGTAAACAATGCATTACAGCTTGCAGACCCCAATATTACTTCTATGAATTTTAAACAGTTCATTTCCCAAAGGCTTTGTGAATATGTCTGCAATTTGTTCTTCAGACCGACAAAACTGAACAAAAATTTATTTGCCATTTACCAACTCTCGAATGAAATGAGACCTTGTATCAATATGCTTACTATGTTTGTGAAAAACATGATTCCTTGACAGTGCAATGGTAGACTTATTGTCACAGACAATTTGGGTTGCATCATTCTGCTCATGCAACAATTCTTCTAAGACCCTTCTCATCCACACAGCTTGACATGAAGTTGCAACTATTGCAACATACTCTGCCTCAGTAGAAGATAAAGTCACAATGGGTTGTTTCTTTGATGCCCATGCCACTGCTCCAGATCCAAGATTGAACACATACCCAGATGTTTTTTTCCTGTCATCAATGGAACCTGCAAAATCACTATTAGTATATCCGATCAGCTCAAAATTTAAACTTGATGTGTATCGACTACCAAAGTCAGTTGTTCCAACAACATATCTTAGGATCCTCTTTCCTGCTTGCCAATGAGTACTCTTCAGAGTCTCGATGAATCTTGAAATCAAACTTACAACAAACATGATATTAGGTCTGGTTGTTGTTAAGTACATAAGGCTTCCAACCAACCTCTTATACAAAGTTGGATCAACATATGATCCCTCATCATACTTACTCATTTTAATACCAGTTTCCATTGGTGTTGCAGCTAGCTTGCAATTCAACATTCTAAACCTTTTCAACACTTCATTTGCATAGTTAGTCTGACAAATGAAAATGCCATCATCAGATTGATCCACTTCAATTCTAAGAGAATATTTCATCAATCCTAAATCAGTCATCTCAAACTCTGTTTTCATGACATTCTTAAAATCATCTACAGATAGATCTCCAGTAAAAATCAGATCATCAACATACAAACAAACAATCAAAATTTTACCATTCTAGTTTACTTTTGTATACAGAGTTGGTTCACTTGAACTTCTGCTGAATCCAACACTAATCATGTACTCATCAATTCTTCTATACCAAACTTTGGATGCCTGCTTCAATCCATATAAATCCTTCCTTAACTTGTAAACATTATCTCTATGCTTATCAATCTCATAACCCGGAGGTTGTCTTACATAAACTTCTTCTTCCAAATATCCATTCAAGAATGCAGATTTGATGTCCATATGATGCATTATCCATCAATTTTGAGCTGCAATAGCTAATACCATCCTTACTGTGTCAACCCTTGCTACAGGAGCAAAGGTTTCATTGTAATCAATACTAGGTTGTTGACTAAACCCCTGAACTACAAGTCTTGCCTTGTACTTCTCAATTTCACCTTCTGCATTCAACTTAGTCTTAAAACCCCACTTAACACAAATACTCTTCTTACCTTTAGGTAAATCAACAAGATCCCAAGTGTTATTTCTTTCAATGGAATCAATCTCCTCAATCATTTCTTTTATCCAGACATCCTCTTTAGCAGCTTCATCAAAACTTACAGGATCACATGCCATTAATGCAAATTTGAAATCTGATTTACTTCTTCATTATGATCATATAATTCTTTTAAGATTCTAGTCTTCTATCCTTTAAATCTATTTCTTAATGAAGATAAAGTGGGATTTGATTCACTACTTACCTGTGACTCTGTTTGATGTCCACCATGTCCAGATGGCTCACCACGTTCATGAGTTCTTGGCGTTCTAAATTGAGATGGGCTGAAATCTGGTGCTTTCCTTGTTGGTATTCTAGCTGCAGGCGTATGTGCATGTGGAACCATCTGTCCATCTCCTTCAGCCTGCTCATCTCCATCATCATCTTCATGGGGTAACACAACTCCCTCTGAAATTGATTTGTCAATACTTCCATCCCAGACTTCATCTTCTTTAAATTGAACATCTCTATTGATTACATATTTCTGGGTGATGGGATTGTAGAGTTTATATGCCCTAGACTCTTCACTGTATCCAACAAAGATACATCTCTCACTTCTATCATCCAACTTCCTCCTCATTTCTGTAGGTACATGCCCAAATGCAACACATCCAAAAATTCTGAAACGAGAAACATTGCAAGGCTTCCCATCCCAGGCTTCTTGAGGTACATGATCCCTCACGGTCTTGGTTGTACTTCTATTCAATATAAACATAGAGCATAAAACTACATCTTCCCAATATTAATTTGAAAGATGCTTTTCTTTCAACATGCTTTGAGCCATGTCCATGATGGTCCGATTCTTCCTTTTAGCCACTCCATTCTTTTGTGGAGTATATCGAGCAATAAACTGCCTTTTAATTCCATGAAGATCACAAAATTCAATGAATTCATTAAGTTTGTATTCACCTCCTCTGTCAGACCTTAGGATATTAATGGTTCGACCACTCTCATTCTCAACCATAGACTTAAACTTCTTAAAAACATCAAAGGCTTCAGATTTCTGTTTCAACAAATACAACCAAGTCTTCCTACTGAAATCATCTATGAAAGTCATAAAATAAACACAACCATTCAAAGAAGGTGTTTGCATAGGTCCACATAAATCTGTGTGAACAATTTCTAATGGAGATTTTTCTCTGTAGGAAACCCCTGAAACAAATTTATCTCTGTGATGCTTCCCAAGTATACAACTCTCACAAGATCTTGCAAGTTGTTGGATACAGGGCAACCCCTTTACCATCTGTTGGCAGCCAAATCATTTTTTTTAATTGCTCTTAAAAAACACTGCCTACACCTCTTGTCTCGTTAACGAAAAATCGTTGTCGCATTGTGCTTCTAGACATTTGTTTCATTGTTGCGACAATTGCAATTTGATTTTGATTTGATTTTCACAACTGAAAGTGTGAAAATACCTTTTTCATCGTTTAGACTGTAGTCGTCTTTTATTGATTTCTCCTAAGGACACTCGACCATTGGTTTATCGCATGACCGCAAAAGGTATTTCAAAACTTATGTCTTTTAAGCCCATTCTTACCTTCATTGCGCATTTGAATCTTTTGATTACCAAGCTTGTGAGCATCAAGATTTATTGGTTTTATTTTGATCTAGGTTATCATGGCTTTGATCTCATATGCTTTTATTCTTATTGTTATAGTTTCTTGACTCATTGATATCATGAGAAATTCTCGATTGCAATGTTTTAGAAACTTTGGAATGCAAACATTTCATTGCTCAAACGAATGCATTGATAAGATTATAAGGTCAATTTGAAGAATAATAATTTTTTGAGGGCACGTTGATTAATTTTTTTGAACGATGCTTGGACATATTGTTTTATGAGTTGATATTTCATGGAGCGATCAATAGTTTTAAACCATGTTTTGGCATTGATTAAATTTAACCTTGGTGTAAAACAACTGATTGACACGATGTATCGTTGGATATGGTGTTGGATGGAACTGTACACTTGGCAATGAGTGGAACGTATGGTGTTGGTTCTGTTTCAGGTAAATGGCACGTTAATGTGATGACACACCTATTTGCTAGCCGATACGCATGGTATAAACGTTTATGGTTATGATAACACTGTACTCAGCAATTAATACGATGCGTGGCGGTGGTAATCCCACCACCTTCGCACGCATGCAGTTATTCCCAGTCTCTTCAAGCATTCAAGCTGTCAAACCCTCTCGTTTTCACTCTGTGCATTGTTTCATTCAGTTCGAACCCTACCATGTACAGAAGCCATGGCTCCTGTTGTAAGGGCCGAGCCCAATGGGTACCAAGCATTGTTAACATTTGATAGTGCATATAAAGACCTGGAAGATTACGGATGGATTGAATTCATTAAGAATTTTGATGGCTATAGCTTCACTGTGGCTCGGCAATTTGCTTTGTCATTCGACGGATGCCGAGCTAAATTTGGAGATGTCCAGCTTGGAATCACTGAACAGTTTCTCAGCATGGCAACTAGCCTGCCTGTCAAGGGACAAAAATGGTCGAAGAGCTACAACGTTGATGATGTCCCGTGGACATTACTGTTTCAGTCTCGGACAGTGAGCTCATGCGACAGAGGTTTTCCTTCAAAGATGTTGAAACCCCGCTGGTATGATCTCTTAATGATTATCAAACAATTCGTTACTTGTGAAGGCAGATACGGGTTTGTCTATCTGTTTCACTTGCGTTTATTAATGGTTTTTATGGGATTCGAACTAAGTTTGCCTCACTATCTGCACCGAAGTTTGTTCAAAATGGCTAAACGATACAAGCGTAGCCAGGCTGACACTAGCCTCTTCCA
>SNQJ01S0050685.1:31182-53650 GCA_010110895.2 Picea sitchensis | reverse complement strand
TTATCTTCCTCCATAGCCTTATTATATATATATATATTTATTTTCTTGCCTCTTCTTTCTATCTTTCCTCTTCTGCCTCTTTTTCCTTGGCCAAAAGTAATTCGAAATCTTCCTTAGTTATCTTCCTTCTTTCTTCCTCTTCTATGTGTAGTCTTTCTTTGTTTGGTTCATCTTGTACCCTGTTTAATACTTATTCAAAGGATAGGGCCCCTTGGAAAAGATCCTTTGAAATATTCACATCATGTGCAAAAACGTGTACCAACCCCATAGACTTAATATGATCCCTTACTGTAAATGTGTTGAACCTGCACATAATAGATCTAGCTAGGAATTGACATACACAGTTGTAGAAAAAATATGAGAAAAGAGAAGCAAGAGAGAAAGAATGGAAGAATTCTCATTAAGAAAATGAATGAATGATAATTTACACATGACATACTCTGTATAACTCAACTAATGTGCACTGGAGGAGAATCCAATGCACCATAGTGGTGGTCTAGAGTGATCTAGACACACACCATCAATTATGGGAGTAAACCGCCACCTAGTCTAGTCTCTCAGTGATCCAGATTATTTTCGGCAAGAAATGAGAGTGGAGATTTAATAAAGAAATGCACAAAGATATCACAGATATTCAATAATATAACATAAATGTATCAGAGATGCAACCATAAAGACATATATACAGTAATATACGATTTCTATTAATGAAATAAATGTACAGAGACTGTAAGAATACAGAGTGAAAGACTTGCTAGAATGGTGACAGCTTATCTCTGAGAAGAGATGTGACGGCTACTCGCATTCACAAAAAGATGATTACAATGAGGCTCTGAAAGCCTTTTTACAATAAACAGGAATGCCAAAAACCCTAGACGTCCAAAAACCTAACCCTAGGAGATGAAGCGCCAAAAGTCATGTGCGCCCCGTTTGGGTAAGTTAGTACATTAACTGCCTGAGGTTGTAACTTTTGCATACGATCTTCGTTTTAGTACATTAACTTTTGCATGAATTTTTCCTTGACTTTGAAGTACAAAATATAAATAACTATATGGGAAATGCTTATCGCGTATTCCTGTCTCGTTATTCTTGTAAACAACCAAGCAATTTCCCAGAATGTATTTCTAAAGGAACTGACCTGCAACTTTGTGATATCTTCAAGAACTATTGCCAAGTCTTCGAGGAACTCGGGTAAGAGGTCCAATCCACTATCATGTTTTTATAGGAACTGCTTGCATTCTTTTCCTCTGAAGGTCAATGTTGGCTCCGACAATCTTAACATCTTGCGGAACACCTGAGGTGACAAAGAAACAAGAGAATGGTTGCACAGTGGAATAATTATTTGGCTTGAAATATATTTTTCGGCGCACCAAGAGACCACCTCCTTATAGTCAAAAACCTCAAGGACGCAGCCTGCATGAGTGATTCCAAAGGTCCAAATCACTTTGTTCTGGTTGGAACGGGATGAATAGTAAGAGTATGCCCTGGACCACTGGAAGTTCTGATCCTCACATCCAAACATATTCATTGTATCTCCACATAACTACTGTCGAGTTGCTGCCATAAGTTTACGAGAACGTTGGTTTTCTCCAAACGATGTTTGAAATGAAGAGTTGGAAGGGATAATATAACCCTGCACAAATCTTGGTCTAATGCGTGTGAATGGGAGATCTCCTCGAGACTTTTGTTGATTAATGACAATTTCAACGGTTGTTGCATGATGCGTTGTTAGCATTAAAGACTAGTAAAAACATACATAGAAGTGCGAACATGGAGGGTACAACAATGAGCAATTAAGGATTAGATATTTTGTGAACGTGCCAATGCGATGACCCGTGTTTGAGATGAGCAATCAGAAGGGATAATATAAATCTCTACAGATCTTGGTCTAAGGCGTATTAATCGGAGATCTCCTCAAGCATTTCGCTCATTAATGACAATATTGACGGTTCTTGCATGGTGAGTTGTTAGCATGAAAGTTTACTAATTGCATATTAAAAAAAATGTACGAAGTTCATGGGGACAGGAAAGAGAAATTAAGGAGTGTCTAATTATTGAAAGCGGTCAGGCGAGATTCAAAATAGGGTTACAAGGTACAACCATTAGAGGTGAGGGCCCGAGGGTCGAATTGTATGTTTCAGAACTTTTTGAGTGAAAAACGCATAACACGGAAGAGCGCATGATGGGACAGTCCAGAGGGAAATTTGTATATCGCGGAAGTCCAGGTAATGTTTGCAAGACATGAAAAAATGGAAGTGCAAACATGAGCCCACCTGTCCGGGAACCCACAATCAAAAAAGTGGCTCAAGTGTGGAATAGGGAAACGGATGGGCAAATTCGTTTTCGCTAATATATTGAAACTTGTAATATATATCCCATTACGTGGAAAGATATTATCTTCATGTCTATGGATAGAATAGAGAAAATAAGAGAAAATAAATTCATTAAAATTTGAGGAGTCGAGCTTCATTTAAATTCCACTATCTCGTCGAGCCTTTTGATTTTTAATGGCAGTCTATACGGTTGTTGCATGATGAATTGTTAGCATTAAAACTTGGTCATTGCATACTTTGAAAGAAGTGTGAAGGTGGTAGGCACAGTAAAGAGTGACTAAGAATTGGAGATTTTGTGAACCCTCCAACCTGAGAATCTTCAAAAGAGATTCCATGAAATGGACAATTATGGAAAGCAGTTGGACGAGCTTCAGAATTAGGGTGAGAATGGTTCCCTAGGAGACGTGACTTCCCAAGGGTCAAATTGTATGTCTCGGAACTTGAGTGCAAAATGTGTACCATGAAAGAGGGGATGGTATGGGAGTCTGGCAGTCAATTTGTATATGGCAGAAGTGTGGGAGATCTCCTTGAGCCTTTCGCTCATTAATGACATGTTGAAGGTTCATGCATGACAAAGTGATAGCATTAAATCTTTCCAATTTCATATCCAAAGAGAAGTAGGAAGGTGGCAGGTACAAGGAACAACAATTAAGGAATGGCTAATTATCGAAACTTGTCGGTGGTGCTTCGAAATAGGGCTACAAGATACAACCAGCAGAGGTGAGGGCCCGAGGGTCAAATTGTATCTCTCGGGAGTGTTGACCGCAGAACATGTAAAATGAAATAGGGCATGATGGTTCATTCCTGCGAACAAATTGTATATCGTGGAACTCCGGGTACTGTTATCTAGTCGTGGAACATTGGAAACACAATCCTGAGCCCGCCAGTTCGGGAACCCATAATCGAAAAAATGTCTAGGTATGAAACAAGGAAACGGTAGGCTAGACTCGATACATAGTAAATGTACTATGTCATGGAGATACAGCCAAATTGTGGCTAATTATTGAAAGGAACGACGAACGGTCAGTCTCAAGACAGGGCATTCCAGCGGACAAATTGTATATCGCGGAATTTTGGGCACTGTTTGCATGTCGCGGAAGATTCAAAACGCAATTTTGATCCCGTCAATCCAGGAACCTACAATTGAAAAATTTTCTAAGTATGGAATACGAAATTGTTGGCCCGGACTTGTTTTCTCTATTGTATTGAAATTTGTAATAGATTTCCCATTACCTAGCAAGATATTCTCTGCATGTTTCAGGACAAGTTGTGTAGGGATAGTTAGTCCTCGAGGATTTTGCTTATTAATAACAATCTTTACGATTGTTGCATGATGGCGTATTAGCATTAAACCTTTGTTGTTGCATATTTGGAAAGAAGTACGAGGATGACCGACACAGGAAACAGTGACTAGGAATTGGATATTTTGTGAACCCGCCAACCCGAGGATCCAAATAGGGTGACAAGCTCTCCCCAAAAGACATGAGGCCCCGATAGTCAAATTGTATCGCTCAGAACATTTGAATGCATAATGTGTAACATCGAAGAGGGGATGATGTCAGAGTCTGATAGTCAATTTGTATATGGCGGAGGTCCGGGTGTTATTTTTAGGTCACATAATAATGGAAGTTAATTTAGAGGCCAGAATAATTAATATGCATTGGGAAGAACACAATTTTAGCAGGGATGGAAGAGAACCATAAATGGTTTGAAACTTTTTATGAATTCGAGTAAAGTGAAGCTTGCGAATTGGAGGAGCCTGGGGTGGAATTGTAGATTGGGTAATTTTTTGGGTGCAAGATGTATATCACGGAACAGGTGGAAAAATTTGGCTAAGTATAGAAAGGAACAACTGTCGTTCCAAGTATTGTAAATGGTGGTTTAATGTGTGTTAATGGGAGATGTCCTCGAGGTTTTTTTTCTTGTTAATGCCAATTGTTTTGTACAAGTGTGTTCAGTTGTCACTAGTAAGACCATAATTAATGTGCATTGGGAAGGGTCTGAAGTTAGTGGGGATGGAAGCCATCGACAGATTCTTTGAAACATTTGTGAACCCTGGTAGAGTGAATCTTGCAAGTTTGAGGAGTCTGCGGTGGAATTGTATATCACAAAATTTTTGAGTGCAAGATGTATATCACGAAACAAGAAGCAACAAAGGTCGAAAGTGCCAAACCAACAACTATGGCCATAAAATTGGCTAAGTATGGAAAGGAACAACGATTGGTTGGATTCTTCATGTGAGGATATAGATGGAGATGAATATCTATCAGCCCGCCAACCCTAGAACCCACGATCATAGAAAGGAGACTAAGTATATAACCAAAAAATAATAATAGACGGGAAGAAGAAAAGGGAAAAAGGGCTAAGTATCTCACATAAAAACATCTACTATTCGTTTATTAATGCCAATATTTTCGAACCCCTGGTGAGTTCTCACTAGTAAAATCATAAATTGCATATCACGAAAGTTTTTTGGGTGCAAGACGTATATGACGGAATAGGGGACATAAGTGTTGGATACTGCAAACCTAGGACCCGATGGTCAAATAATTGGATAAGTATTGAAAGGGACTGCGGTCTGTCGGGCTCATGGTGTGAAGATATAGATAAAGATGAGCATATGCAAATCCATGAATTCGGGAGGCCATGATCATAGAAATGCGACTAAATATAGAACTACAAAGGGATAATAGAGGGGGAGAAAACAAGGAAAATTTAAAGAAAAAGTGTTTATATTTATTCCAATAGTATTCATATTAATATATCTTAGTCCTCAAGGCTTTTTCTTATTAATGACAATCTTTACGGTTTTTGCATGATGGCGTCTTCACATTAAACCTTTGTTGTTTCATATTTGGAAAGAAGTACGAGGATGGCCGACATAGGAAACAGTGACTACGAATTGGAGATTACATGAACCCGCCAACCCGAGGATCCAAAATAGGGTGACAAGGTCTCCCTAGAAAACATAAGGCCCCGACGTCGAAATAATTAATGTGCATTGGGAAGGGCATGATTGTGGTAGGGATGGAAGAGAGCCATAAATGGTTTGAAACTTTTTATGAACTCGGGTAAAGTGAAGCTTGCGAGTTGGAGGAGCTCGTGGTAGAATTGTAGATCAGGGATTTTTTTGGGTGCAAGATGCATATCACGTGTTGAAACAAAGTTTATTTTTTCTTCTTTTAAACTAAAACTCATTTTTTCTCTAGTTATGGAGCCACCCTTAGTTCTAAAAAGGAGTCAAAATTCTTTCAAGAGTTTTCAGGTTTCAACGTTCGACTATTCACGAAGTATGAATTTTTAAATAACAACTCCAAAGTCCCGATACTGAAGTCTCGAAAAGTGATTGTTTAAAATAATTTAAACCGAGTTTAAAGGAATAATTAAAAATGTTTAACAACTTCCTAAGCCTTTCGTATTATCTTTTTCGATCATTTTGACTTAAACAACAGTTCAAAGTCCCGATGGGCTTGTCACGAAATCCCTTTTTAATCACGATTAATTAAATTTTAAACATACCTAATAAATCGTTAATCAATCGCATTTCGGAAAAATCAAAGGAGTTATCACTCTTACACACTTAAGAACCCCAAAGTAAGAAACCCCAAAAATATTAAACGCTTAAGCATAATTAACTTAACATTAAAACAAGGTTAAAAATATTAAATGAATTCTCGCGTTTCGCTTTTCGATATTTTTTGAAAACATTCCTTTCAAAATCCCAGTTTTGAATCGCCGATAAGTGTCAGTATTTATAACATATTAGTGGAGATATTTTTAGGGTAAAGTGTGTATCTACAGGTGTACCATTCCCATTAAAGAATTTAATTTTTATTGCCTGTATCAGTACGCTTAATTTAAGGCAAGTTAAGGGTTAATAAAGGTTTGTTATTTCGAATTTCATTCTTACCTTCAGACAAGAAGTGAGTTACATTCAAAAGAGCTTACACATTTCATCTGTGTAACAGGTTTTCATTTTTAGCACAAACACCATGGCACCCAGAAAAGCACCTAAGAAGAGTGAAGAGGCCGATGAAAGCTCAAATCCGGAGGGAGATGTTATATCCGATACTATACCACATGTTGTGGATTCAATCAAGTCTTGGAGGCAGATTTTTGAAATCCTGGAGGATGAGATTAGGCACTGCCCCGACGATTTCGGAAATGAAAAGACTGAAAATAAACTCAAAGATATAGCAGATTTTGAGCTCCATAAGATAGTCACACAGCTAAGAATAATGCCATACAATGACATGATAAGATGGGCTTTAGAAAAAATCGACATTCAGACTAGGAGCATTCTAAATCACCAAAAGGTCGTCATTGGCTCGTTCAGACCAGAGAACATCCAAGTAATGTATAAACTATCCCCTGTTTCTAAATACATTTATAATGTTGAATCCATAGAGGAATTTCAAAGAAAAGAGTGCACAGAATTTGATCAAACATATCCATGTATAATTAAAAAATAGTGGAGAATTCCAGCGAAATTTAGAGCTGATACCCATGGCATTTATGCCACAACACCGTTAAACGAATACATGATTTATATAGCAATGATGTTATGTATACTATTTGGGAGGAAAATCCCTACCCATTTCCCCGCGGAATCGGTGCCACTTATACACGAGGTAGTCGAGGGTTACACTTTCAACTGGGATAAAATTTTATTAGATAACTTAACCAAGGAGATTGAAGAGTACCAGATGGAAAAATCAAAAGGTCGACCTATATCATTTTACATGACTGCATATATTATGGATGCTATATATTGCATGACTCCTTTCCCCTTAATGAATTGGAGCTGGAACCCAGCCTGTGCTGAACCCATTCACGTTTATCACTCTAAACAATAGGAGGAGAACGTTAAAGATTTATTTTACGAAATTTGTCACTACGTAGTGATACCTGTACACCAAATTTTATATGGTTGTGTACCCCCTCAGATTTCAGAGAAAATCATCGGAAACCTCAGAGCGATTGCAGATTGGTTTATTGAAAAGAGGTTCTATTATGTCATAGTTTTCTAGTGCTCAATTCCTCCTCATGCACTTCCAAAGTTCCTTCTTGACAGACTAGTGTGCAGGGAGGTGGCTTACCAAATAATAACAGGTGGCATCGACACATAATTGAAAGCATCTCAGAAGAAATTCTGACCAGTTTTTCCTATGCAGATTGGGAAGTTTTCATTGCTTAATCATGGCCATTCTAAAGTGGAAGCTAAAACATTAGAAGACATTAAGCTGGTAGATCTTGAACTCAGAAAGCACAACCCATACAAAATTGTGGGAAATCATCTAACTCATTGCAACATGAAAACGTTTGAGCATGAAGCCTCCCCCTATAAAGACATATTCAAAGGAGCCAAAGCATATGAGGAGATATTAGAGAGAGTCTAGGCGTTACCCCTTGACCTACAGATCAACTTTCTTGCTTTCCAGAATCACAGACGAAGTGGGTTACCTAATTTACTGTAGGGAGAGACGATAACCTCTCCTCCAGAATAGGGAAGCATACCTCGAGGTTTCAAACCAAAGACTTATGATGAGAAGACTGCAGAATAAAATCCAAACAATAATGAAGCATCTTCACAAAAAAAGAATCTTCACAAACAGAAACACCTCAAAAGTCAAGTCAAATGATTCCTCCTTTATCATCAACTATTCCTGCGTATATCCCCAAAATAGCAGGAGAAACACAATCTACAGAGTTGGGCATCCCTATTGCATCATTGAATCCTTTACAGTCAACGTTTGGGACTCCTCAGCTGGAATTTATATATGTAAGTGACCTTACTCCAATATCTAGAGAAGAGATACCTTCCTCTGACTACTTTTTTAGTAAAAAGAGGAAAGTTGTAGTGAAACAGGAAATGCATTTGAAAGGAGGCACAATGGTAAAGAAACACAGAGTGCTCGTAGATGGACATAACCTAGAAGAGGAAGATTTTGGCACAGAGGTAGCAGGCTCTATGGGATCTTTGGCAACAACCAATTTATTCACAGTTGACAATCTGAAAACAAGATTGTAACAAAGGAATCAAATAATAACCCATTTGCAAAATCAAATAAAAAATACTGAGAAAAATATGAGAGAGGAGATAAACAAAGGGCTAGAACAAGCTAGAGTCGTTGACAAATAGGAAATCCAACTGCTCAGGTCTAGCTTGGACAAGATTTATAAGAAGATGCAAGCCATTCAAGGGCAGGTAACCTAGCAGGAAGAATTAGCGAGACAGTTGCAGGATAGGTTGAATTCTATTCAAAATCAGGTGATATATTTAAAAAAATTTCAAGCCTAGGCACTGGAGGTGCATACGAAGATAGAAGCAGAGAAAAAAAGAATGATTTCTAAGATAGAGGTTATTCAGAACTATTTCCAAGAAGTAAGTCAATATTTCGATAACATTGTTTTGAAAGAAAAAGAGGCCAAAGCAACATGAGCTACTTTTCAAAAAGTAGTTGTACTTTCAGCAAAAGAAGAGGTATCAAAAATTCCAAGGTTGTCTGTCACAGATAAGATCAGAGGTGATATCATGCTCAAAGTATGGGATGCCAACATAGCCGAAAGAAAGAAAATGGCCAAGGAAGTCAAGGATGATTGTGAAGAGACCTTTGATTTGCTAGACAAAGGATCATTAGGCATTGGAAAAGACAATTGTCCTGGGCTACTAGGATAGATCAATATTGTAAGACATCAACTAAAATTCAAAGAGAACTTGAATGAAATTCAGATCGAAATTTCACAATTAAAAGAGATTCATGTTACCCAAATAGACAGGTGGTTGATGATGCCAAATTTAAATTTTCAATCAGTTAAGTTTGCTGACAAAGGGATTGAAGACCGATTACTAAAAATTTAGAGGAAACTTTACTTGTTCGAGGCAAAGGGTATACCAGAGCCTCCTAGATTTTTAGTGCATTTTCTAAAAAAATGTATTGAATGCCTTGGACCAAAAGAAGGAGATACTTCAAAAAAGAAATGAAGTATCATATTGTAAACTCATATTATCAAGATGATAGAGAAATAAAGATAACCATGCAAATGGTTCAAGTTTGCATTTTTGTAACCATAACCCCTAAGAGTTAGGAAATCACCAACCGTCAAGAATTGGTGACTTTGTATAAATATAATTTCATAAGACTGAGAAAGGGATTTTTTGCGACCGATTGTACTAGAGAAGTTTTCTCATTTACAGTGATTAATGAAAATACCAATGGAGATTCCAAATTTTGTCAACTCTGAGTTATGTGTTTCCTCTTTACTTTAATTTTCAACATCTTTCCCTTATGTATATTTGATGAATGTTTAATTGCAATTTAGTACATCATCTACTGTGGTTAAGAGCTATTTGGTTATCTAATTGTTTACAATTTTTCCTCTATGCTTTCTATTAGCAGGCCCAAGACTTGTAGATTATTCAGATTACTATATTTTTATGCTTCATTAGGGATCTCTTGTCATTCATCTTCCCCTATTGCAAAGTGATATTCCTCCATGATTGATGCCTCACATTGCTTAAACAACTTTATGTTTTTCTCCCATCACTTTCATGATTTTTGAATTTGACTCAGGAACGGGAAACAACCTCCAAAACTGTTATATTATTAATTTGAGTTTGGGAATTTTTCTCTTATAATCCAAAACAGAAATAGAAAACCTTGAAAACAAAGTAATAGATTTTTTAAACCTTTATCCCTCATGATTGTACCTATTAAAAGACAACCCAATATAGAGCCCAACCTTTTAGATCAAACTAGCATTGCTTTAAACTTATTTAACACTATCTTACAGACAACAAACACCCGGGTTGAATTAGAACATTCACGGGCAACAATTGAATGGGATATCAGCATCCAGGAACACTGGGAAGCTAGACAGAGACAGTTAAGAAACCATCCATAGATTTTCTTTCTAGTAACTGATACTTCTTATACCTTAAATTTCTCTACCTTTTTCGGATGCCTAAACTTTATACTTTTAAATCCTTAAGTATAAACTCTGGAGCAACATATTTTTGGCGCCGCTGCTGGGGAACGAAGTAACAAAATTATCTTTCCCTGGGAAGAACGACATTGATATTTTCTTTCTTTGATAGTGAACAAAGATTGAGAACTTTATAAGTCTACTTTCATATTTCACTTGGCGACTCCACGATTAATAAACTAGCTTTTAAACGAAATAATACCAGAAAGAATCCAAACGACAAACATACTTCGCTTGTATCTGACCCATAAAAAATTTTAAAATCAAGAAGATACCTTAAACAGATTGCTTCATCAACAAATAAGATTTAACCACCTAAATTCACACTGTCGAACACTAAGGAGCTACTCGAAAGGTCAAATATCCCACCTTTTTGCGGAGAACAATCCATCGATAGAATTGTAACCCTAGACCCTGGATTGGTCATACCCGATTTTAAAACTGAGACTTTCTCTACTGTTTATTTCACCAATAGAGGTAAAATATCTGTCTCACTTCCCGCTTCGATTGACATATCTTTACCTCCCAAGGTTCAGTTCCCCATCTCTCAGAACTCTGACGAGTATACCATATACCTTGACTCGACTCCTGTTGGTTCTCCAGTGTATTCACCATGTGAGTCCAAAGAAACTATTCCTCATTTTCTAAGTACCTCTTTTTCAAGTTTCATGTCCCTTGACGATGAGTTTCCTCACACTATCTTTCCCTATTCAGGCACAACCAAAGGGTTACCACACCCCTTTAAAATTCCTCCTGATAATCTCCAAGTTTCAACCTCTAAATTATTAATGACTACGACCAGAGGAGGTGGAGTTGGGGGTGGAGCCATAGGTGATGTTGGGGGAGGAGGAGAAGATATTCAAGTACCACTCCCTTGAATATTTTCCAAAGTAGCTTCTAGGTATGCTCCTTTGGTCCTCCCAATTCCTCTCCATGATCTACCCAAAAATTACATGAAAAATCTGTCGAAATTCACAAGAGAAGGTGATTTAACCGCAACCAAACACATCAATTTCTTTGATCAATTTGCAGACATCCTTGGTCTTGAACATGAATATGTCTATTCGATAATCATGGTTCAGAATTTTGAAGGACAGGTGAGAACCTGGTTCCAAGGTCTAGCAGCAGGATCAATACAGTCATACGATGAACTGGAAAATGATTTTATCAGACAATGGGGAGAAAGGAAAGACCATCTCTACTATCTAACCAAATTTGGTAATCTGAGAAAGAAAAACTATGAAATAGTTCTCGAGTTCACCCAAAGGTTTAATAAATTGTATAATAAAATTCCAGCCAAGGTCAAACCTTCCCAACCTGCAGCGAAAGTAACTTTCGCTGGGGATTTTGACCTTGATTTCGCCCTACTCTTGAGGGAGAGAAGATCAGTAGAACTCACTAAAATGAAATACGGTTCCTTAGAAATTAACTCAAATATGATGGCATCAGAAAAGATAAAAACCAAATTTGAAATAGGAAACAAAGAAACTAGAAGGTACAGAGAACAAGGAGGACCCTCAGGATCTGGAAGGTCTTTGGAAGATAAGATGGACGACATGGTGAGAATAATTAAAGAATTGTCAAACAAGATCTCAAGAATGGAACTAGATCAATCAAAGAAAACTCATTTTCTCAGAAAATATTTCAGAAGGAATCCTAACCCTCAAACACAACAAAGGAAAATTAAGAATGAGGATAAAAAAATCTAAGCCCCCTTTAAAAGAGAAAACTTTATAGGAGGAGAAGACATGGAATATTTTGAGGAGTTAGAAGAAGAAATAAATAACCTTAGCGATGACTGTCAACAACCATATTTGACAAGACAAGATTATGAAAAATCTTTGAATGCAGAACACAAATCTGAGAGTAACAAGAACAACAATATTACAGAAGATTCAACCTATCAAGGAATCACGGATGATATAATGGTCGAACTCCACAAGAAGTACAATCTAAGGCCTAGAAACAAAAGTTTCAAAACTACCCCAGTTAAAAAAATCCTACCAAGGGGGGAAACATACGAGGCAACTTCAAAAGCTGTTGAAAAGCATACTGTTAAAATCAAGATGATTGACACACAACCTACCAAGACAAAGTCAGCAGAAACACCCGTCATCAACACACAAAAAGTGAAGGTTCCCGTAGCTGAAAAAAAAACCTCACAACAAAAGAAAGCTAAAAAGAAGGGGATAAAATCCCAAACCATAGAGATTGACAAAACAACATGAAATTTTAATCTGGAAAACGAAATCAATAAAATTAAAATTCCTATACCTCTTGTCGAACTGGAAAAAAACCCAATATACAAAAAGCAAATTGCTAAAATAATTAGTTTTTCAAAAAATGAAAGTCAGACCGATGTTATAAACTTAGAAGATGACAAGCCTAATATAATTTTCAGCCCACATTTTGAAGGTGCTAGAGATACTGTTGACCCTTTCTATATCACGCTAACTGTGTACGATCACCGGCTCCATAATTGCATTTTGGATTCTGGAGCCTCTCACAATGTAATGCCTAAATCCATTATGGATATACTTGGTCTTGAAATCACTTGACCTTATGGAGATTTGTATTCATTCGATTCAAGAAAAGTTAAATGTATAGGCATGATAAAAGACTTGGTAGTTAATCATGCACAGATACCTGCAAAAGCATTCTAATGGATGTGATTGTCGCTGATATACCCCTGAAGTATGGCATGATGTTATCCAGGTCCTAGGGTGCCAAACTTGGAGGATCCCTCCAACTCGACATGACGTATGCCACAATCCCAATCTTTGGAGGACAATTCACACGCATGTACAAAGAAACCAGGTTGGCGTTTACAGTAAATGACCCACTCAACCCAAACAACTACCCTGTTTATATTGTTGATCAAGATTTAGGGAATTGTATTCTATCTATTGATGATGATATCGATGTATGTATAGAAGAAATTTGTACAGAAAAGAAAAAAGAAAAAGAAGAAAAAATAAATAAAGATGTATATAGTTCAGGATTTTGGAAAATGTTTTTTTATGGTGCTTCATCTTGTGAAGGAGTAGGAGCTGGAGTGTTGTTAGTGGCAGCTGATGACGAGTTCATCGTACCTTTTTCTTATAGACTACAATGGGATATTGATTATACTAACAATGTTTGTGAATATGAGGCTCTAGTCCTGGGATTAGAAGCTGCCAGAAAATTAAAGATCAAGAACTTAGAAGTCTACGGTGATGCTGAACTAATCATAAAACAAATCAATCATCAATACCAGGCTAAGCACCCGTGGCTGAGAGCTTATAGGAACTGTGATTGGGATCTAATTGAAAACTTCTTTTCATTAGTTAATGTTCATTTCATTCCTAGGAATGAAAATCAACGAGCAGATTCGCTGGCTAAAGCAGCCTCAACCTTCACACCTCCAATAGCTTTCAAACTTAAATATCATATAGAGATGAGACACAAGCCTTCCATACCGAATAACATACAACATTGGTAGGTTTTTGAGGATGATGAATAACTCAAAAAAGTTTTAGAAATGGTAGATGAGTTTGTTGAAGCACACGTCGACCAAGAAAACCAAAATGATCATGTCTGGATCATGCAAGAAGGGGAAGACCCCCAAGATTTTCAAGATAATATTGCTAATCACCATATGTTGGTTTTGAAAAATAATCAGATTCCCAAAGGATTGATCCCTTTAGAGAGGTTATTTAATCACTACGACATCCCTTTGAAGTCCACTTTACAACCTCAACTAGAAGAGGTTGAAGATTGCGATATAGGTACCAATGAAAACCCAAGGTTGGTAAAATTATCCAAGTACCTTCCTTTTGAAATAAAAAGTAAGTATGTCAAGTTACTTAGACAATATAAAGATGTTTTTTCTTGGTCATATGATGAATTGAGAACTTATGACACTACAATAATGGAACATAAAATCCCTTTGAAACAAGGTGTCAAACCTTTTAGGCAGAAACTCAGACAAATAAACCCTGTATTGCTACCAGTAATAGAGAAAGAACTAAAGAAATTCTTGGACGCCAAGATCATTGTACCACTGAGATACTCTGAGTGGGTGGAAAATTTAGTCCCAGCAAGAAAGAAAAACGACGAAATTAGACTATGTGTGGATTTTAGGAATCTAAACAGATCATCACTTAAAGACAACTACCCACTACCTAAGATGGATCACGTTTTAGAGAAAGTAGTTGGAGCTAACAGAATGTCTATGATTGATGGCTTTTCAGGCAACAATCAAATTGCAATGCATCAAGATGACAAAGAAAAAACTGTGTTCACTACCCTTTGGGGTACCTTTATTTGTGACAAAATGCCTTTCGGTTTAATGAATGCAGGGGAAACTTTCCAACGAGATATGGACATCACTTTCATGGGAGAAAGAGATAAGTTTGTTGTTATTTACCTTGATGACCTGACTGTTTTTTCTAAATCTGATGCAGAACATCTAGTACACCTCAAGCAAACTTTCGAGAAATGTCGCAAATTTGGTTTGTCATTAAATCCCAAAAATATCATTTCACAATGCAAGAAGGTAAACTCTTGGGTCATATAGTGTCTAGGGATGGAATCAAAATCGACCTGAAAAGGATCGAGGCAATAGATACTATAAACATTCCTAGAAATGTGAAAGAAATTCAGTCTTTTTTAGGAAAAATAATTATTTTGAGAAGATTCATCCCTAACTTTGTTGAAATTGTAAAACTGATTACAGATATGATTAAGAAGGACCGCGAGGTGAAGTGGACAACTAAATCCAAAGCATCATTTCAACGTATCAAGATAGTGATAAGTGAAGCACCAGTTATGGCAAGCCCATATTATACAAAGGAGTTTCTGATTTTTTCTTTTGCCTCTGAACACACTATCGCAGTTGTATTGTTACAGAAAAATGAGGAGGGTTTTGAGCAACCTATTGCATTTTTTAGTAAAAGTCTCAGAGATGCTGAGTTGAAGTATGACATATTGGAAAAACAAGCTTATGACATATTGGAAAAACAAGCTTATGCAATGGTGAAATATCTCAAGTCTTTCTGAACTTACGTACTACACTCAAAGATCATTGCTTATGTGCCTACCAGTTCTATTAAGGATATGCTGGTTCAACCTGACAACGACAGAAGGAAAGGTAGATGGTTAGCCAAAATCCATGAATTCGACCTAGAAGTTAAACCAACTAATCTTATTAAAGGTCAGGGTTTGGCTAAATTGATGGCTGAGTCAAATTTGATTGGAATAAATCATTTGCAAGAGAACGAAGAATTTTTAGAGATAGATGACCTCGATGTCACTATGCCCACAATGGAAATTCTACAAAAACTTTCTTCTTCAGATTGGTACCATGATGTTGTTTCTTATTCACTGAACCTTCAGTGTACCAGTGAACCAACCCCATCTAAATCTAGGACATTGAAGTTGCACGCTGTAAAATATTATATTATAGATGGTAAATTGTATTGCAAGGATCCCCTGGGTTTCCTACTGAGTTGCTTAGTAGAAACCGAAACAGAAAGGGTTATAGATGAATTCCACGAAGGAGTGTGTGGAGGACGTCATGCTTGGAGAGAAATGACTTATAATATCCTAAGAGTCGGGCATTACTGGCCAAAGTTATTCACGTATGTAAACATTAAAGTACGAACTTGTACTCATTGTCAGTTGTTTACAAGCAAGCAGAAAGTCCCAACTTTATCTTTAGTTCCAGTTAAAAATGAAGCTCCATTTTAGTAATGGGGTCTTGATTTTATTGGAGAAATCCATCCACACTCCAGTTCTCAACACAAATGGATTCTAACTGCTACAGATTATTTCACTAAATGGGTGGAAGCTATTCCTATGAGAAACACAACTGACTCTGTAGTGATCAGTTTTTTGGAGGAAAACATTTTATCCAAATTTGGTTGTCCCCGAAAAATAGTTACTGATAATGCCCAAGAATTCAAGTCTATGGCCATGATAGGTTTTTGCCAAAAATATAATATTGTGCTAGGACACTCCATGACTTACTATCCACAGGGTAATGGTCTAGCCGAGTCATCTAACAAAATTTTGATTACTATAATTAAGATGGTTTTGACCAAAAATAAGAAAGCATGGCATGTGCATTTAAAATATGCTTTATGGGCTAACAGGACAGGTACCAAAAGGTCAATCGAGATGTCTCCATTTCAGATGATATATGGTACTGACGTCATTTTACCAATAAATCTAGCACTGCCAGTAATGAAACTCTAGCAAGACTCAAATGAAGAATCGAATGACATTACCAGAAGGATAAACTAGCTGATTGAAGTTCAACAAAATAGGGCTGAAGTGGATGAAAAATTACAAATATATCAAGTTAATATGAAAGCTTTATTTGACCAAAAAGCTAAAGACAAAGAATTCCTCCCTGGTGATTTGGTCCTATAATGGGAAGCCAAGAAAGAAGATGCCAGTAAACATGGCAAGTTTGATCAGATATGATGCGGCCTGTAGAAGATTTCATCCTCTGAGGCAAAATATGATTTTTTATTAGAAAATCTCGATGGAAAGATTCTTAATGCCCCTGTCAATGGGCGGTACCTTAAGCACTTTATGCAGTAATATTTTTCCAAACTCTCATTGTATATACCATTTTGTTTTTGCAACTTGTTTATATTTATATTTCATTAGGTAAGTTTTATTTTTTATTGTAAATACAAAGAGTTCCTGAAAGCTATCATGATTATCTTGTTGCAGGAGACTTAATGATAAGCTAAGAAGCTACAGAGATTAAAAAAAGGTGACATGCATGGATATTCACGTTAAATACCTTCCGAGAAAGGTAAAAAATTAACAGTCTTTTTGGCTGGAAATACAAAGAACCACCAAGGTATGAATTTTTGTCCTAAAAACTCGGGTTAAAATGTCCTAAGAGATATAACGGAGTAAGACAATAATTTCATGATTGCTAATATTATCACTAAAATTTTCAAAAAGAGAAATAAAAAACAACTTTAAATTAAAAAAAAAAAAAAAAGCAATAAAAGGGCTTAAGGAAAGGTCACAAGAGTTGAGTAAGAAAATCATTAATAGTGATCATATCTGCAATATAATATCTGAAGCCCCTTACCTTTCCCATGATTGTGATCAAGCTTTCTTTTCACCTGATCCTAGATACTTTCCCATCAGCTTCTTGAGAAAAGAAAGGTCTCACCTTAGCTTTGGAAACTCACAAACTAACCTTCAAAATGAGAATAGGAAAAAGTTTATAGTTCCTCTAACTTTAGTAGAACCAGAAGTATGTCTAGGACAATCCTAACTTCTTTAGTCATTCTGACAGGAAAAAACTGATTGGTTTCGCTCAAGGAAAATCCCTGAAAAAATATCAACAAGATTCCCTTAAGAATTTCCCTAAAGCCAAAGATGTTTGAAGGCCAGAAGAGGATTAGTCTAGAGAAATTAAAGTGAGTTGACAGACCTCTGTTGTAAAATTTTAAGAAGATATTTTCCTGAGTATATTACATATTGATTGATTTCCCCCACTCCATATTAAAAAACTATATATAGATAGATGGTGAAGGAAAATTCATTATTGATTGCCCCCATCTAATCCAAAAGAGATGAAGAAAGGAAATCCATTATATGATTACCGTCATCTCAACATTCAAATGCTATAAAACAATGGAATGGTGAAAGGAAATTCAATGTGGGAAATCTGATAACTTCACCGGGGTATCGAACAGGCTCGTTGGCAGTGAAGCAATATCTCTATATCTGACAAGTTGTTATACATGAATTACAAGATGCTCTAGTAACTATTCCTCTTTTGGTTGGATCTACATTATAAACTTATGGGATCCCCTAATTTGAAATATTGGAATTACTTTACCTTGATGCGAACAAAATCAGATAAAACCTGCTAGAATGGTTAATTTTGTTTCGATTATCTTACACAAATCTGAGGTGAGTTTTAGAGAAGGAAATCTATTGTGAGCCTAACTCGAGATCATCGAATGTTTTAGTTTTGAAGAGTTTTCAAAGTTAAGGTTGAAGTCTTAAAGTCTCGTTCTGAGTTTTCTCCAAAATGTGCTTCACAGAGCTATATTAATGACACCATTTACCCAGAGAAGGCACTTGGTCTACATGTTCTTCTTATCCCGCGAGGAGACAAGATCCCCAAATGGAGCCTATGTTGAAACAAAGTTTAATTTTTCTTCTTTTAACCTAAAACTCATTTTTTTTCTTTTAAACTAATGGCTCATTCAGACCAAAGCACATCCAAGTAATGTATAAACTATCCCTGTTTCTAAATACATTTATAATGCTGAATTCATAGAGGAATTTCAAAGAAAAGAGTGCACATAATTTTATCAAACATATCCAGGTATAATTAAATAATGGTGGGGAATTCCAGCAAAATTTAGAGCTGATACCCATGGCATTTATGCCACAACACTGTTAAATGAATACATGGTTTATATAGAAATGTTGTTATGTAGACTATGTGGGAGTAAAATCCCTACCCATTTCCCCGTGGAATGGGTGCCACTTATACACGAGGTAGTCGAGGGTTACACTTTCAACTAGGGTAAAATTTTATTAGATAACTTAACCAAGGAGATTGAAGAGTACCAGATGGAAAAATTGAAAGGTCAACCTATATCTTTTTACATGTCTGCATATATTATGGATGCTATCTGTTACATGACTCCTTTCCCCTTGATGAATTGGAGTTGGAACCCAGCCTGTGTTGAACCCATTCATGTTTATCACTCTAAACTATGGGAGGATAACGTTAAAGATTTCTTTTACGAAATATGCCACTATGTAGTGATACTTGTACACCAAATTTTATATGGTTGTGCACACCCTCGGATTTCAGAGCAAATCGTCGGAAACCTCAGAACGATTGCGGATTGGTTTATTGAAGAGATTTTCTCTTATGTTAGAGTTTTCAGGTGCTCGATTCCTCCTCATGCACTTCCAAAGTTCCTTCCTAACAGACTAGTGTGCAGGCAGTTGTCTTACCAAATAATAACAGGTGGCATCAACACATAATTGAAAGCAGCTCAGAAGAAATTCTGGCCTTTTTTCCCTATGCAAATTGGGAAGTTTTCATTGCTTAATCATGGCCATTTGAAAGTGGAAGTTGTAGCATTAGAAAACATTAAGCTAGTAGATCTTGAACTCAGAAAGCACGACCCATATAAAATTGTGGGAAATCATCTAATGAATTGCAACATGAAAATGTTTGAGCATGAAGCCTCCCCCTGTGACGACATATTCAAAGGAGTCAGAGCATATGAGGAGATATTAGAGAGAGTCCAGGAGTTAACCCCTGACCTGCAAACCAACTTTCTTTCTTTCCAGAAGCACAGACAAAGTGGGTTACCTAATTTACTGCAAGGAGAGACGGTAACCTCTCCTCCATAATAGGGAAGCATACCTCCAAGTTTCAAACCAAAGCCTTCTAATGAGAAGACTGCAGAAGAAAATCCAAAGAAGACTGAAGCGTCTTCACAAAAAGAAGAAGCTTCAAAAACAAAAACACCTCAAAAGTCAAGTCAAACGATTCCTCCTTTATCATCAACTATTCATGCGGATATCCCCAAAACAACAGGAGAAACTCAATCTAGAGAGTTGGGAAACCCTATTGAATCATTGACTCCTTTACAGTCAAGTTTTGGGACTCCTCAGCTGGAAGTTATATATGTAAGTGACCTTACTCTAATCTCTAGAGAAGAGATGCCTTCCTTTGACTACTTTTTCAGTAAAAAGAGGAAAGTTGTAGTGAAACAAGAAATCCATTTGAAAGGAGGCACAATGGTAAAGAAACACAGAGTGCTCATAGATGGACAGAACCTAGAAGAGGAATATTTCGCCAAAGAGGTAGCAGGCTTTATGGGAGCTTTGGAAATAACCAATTTATTCACAGTTGACAATTTGAAAACAAGATTGGAACATAGGAATCAAATAATAACGCATTTGCATAATCAAATAAAAAATACTGAGAAAAATATCAGAGAGGAGATAAACAAAGGGCTAGAACAAGCTAGAGTTGTTGACAAATAGGAAATCCAATTGTTCAAGTCTAGCTTGGACGCGATGTATAACAAGATGAAAGCCAGTAAAGGGCAGGTCACCCAGTAGGAAGAATTATTGGGACAGTTGTAGGATAGGTTGAATTCTATTCAAAATCAGGTGATAGATTTAAAAGTTTTTCAAGCCCAGGCACTGGAGGTGCATACAAAGATAGAAGCAAAGAAACAAAGATTGATTTCTAAGGTAGAGGTTATTCAGAACTATTTCCAAGAAGTAATTCAATCTTTTGATAACATTGTTTTGAAAGAAAAAGAGGTCAAAGCAGCCCGAGCTACTTTTCAAAAAGTAGTTGTACTTTCATCAAAAGAGGAGCTATCAAAAATTCCAAGGTTGTCTGTCACAGAGTAGATCAGAGGTGATATCATGCTCAAAGTATGGGATGCCAACATAGTCGAAAGAAAGAAAATCGCCAAGGAAGTCAAGGATGATTGTGAAGAGACCTTCGATTTTCTAGAAAAAGGATAATTAGGCATTGGAAAGGACAATTGTCCTGGGCTACTAGGACATATCAATATTGTAAGACATCAACTGAAATTCAAAGAGAACTTGAATGAAATTCAAGTCGAAATTTCGCAATTAAAAGAGATTGATGTTACCCAAATAGACAGGTGGTTGGTGAAGCCAAATTTAAATTTGCAATCAGTTAAGTTTGCTGACAAAGGGATTGAAGACCTATTACTGAAAATTTAGAGGAAATTTTTCTTGTTTGAGGCAAAGGGTATACGAGAGCCTCCTAGATTTTTAGTGCATTTTCTAGAAAAATGTATTGAACGCCTCGGACCAAAAGAAGGAGATACTTCAAAGAAGTAATGAAGTATCATATTGTAAACTCATATTATCAATATTATAGAGAAATAAAGATAACCATGCAAATGGTTCAAGTTTGCATTTTTGTAACCGTAACCCCTAGGAGTTAGGAAATCACCAACAGTCAAGAATTGGTGACTTTGTATAAATATAATTTCATAAGACTGAGAAAGGGATTTTTTGCAGCTGATTGTACTAGATAATTTTTCTCATTTACAATTATTAATGAAAATACGAGTGGAGATTCCAAATTTTGTCAACTTTGAGTTATGTGTTTCCTCTTTACTTTCATTTTCAGCATCTTTCTCTTATGTATCTTTTATGAATGTTTAATTGCAATTTAGTACAACATCTACTGTGGTTAAGAGCTGTTTGGTTATCTAATTGTTTACAGTTTTTCCTCTGTGCTTGCTAATAGCAGGCCCAAGACCTGTAGATTATTTAGATTACTATATTTTTATGCTTCAATAGAGATCTCTTGTCTTTCATCTTCCCTTGTTGCAAAGTGAGATTCCTCCATGATTGATGTCTCACATTGCTTAAACAACTTTATGTTTTTCTCCCATCACTCTCATGATTTTCGAATTTGACTCAGGAACAGGAAACGGCCTCAGAAACTGTTATATTATTAATTTGAGTTTGAGATTTTTTCTCTTATAATCCAAAACAGAAATAGCAAACCTTGAAAAAAAAGTAATAGATTTTTTAAACCTTTATCCCTCATGACTGTACCTATTACAAGACAACCCAATATAGAGCCCAGCCTTTTAGATCAAACTAGTATTGATTTAAACTTATTTAACACTATATTACATACAACAAACACCTGGGTTTTATTAGAACGTTCATGGGCAGCAATTGAACGAGATATCAGCATCCAAGAACACTGGGAAGCTAGACAGAGACAGTTAAGAAACCAGCCATAGATTTTCTTTTTAGTAACTGATACTTCTTATACCTTAACTTTATTTACCTTTTTCAAATGCCTAGACTTTATACTTTTAAAGCCTTAAGTATAAACTCTGGAACAACATCACAGAACAAGTGGAGCAATTTGACTAAGTATAGAAAGGAATGGTGGGCGTTACGAGTACTCTAAATGGTCGTTTAATGCGTGTTAATAGGAGATGTCCTTGATGTTTTGTTGCTTGTTAATGTTAGGATATTTAGACACTAAGGAGTTAGTTAACATCTACTTCATCTATTGTGTCATTAGGTAAAAGTGTTTTCTAGTGTGTTTCTTTAGTATGCATTAGTATGCATTTGTAGTTAGG
>SNQJ01S0050685.1:14588-30834 GCA_010110895.2 Picea sitchensis | reverse complement strand
AAAGGGCTAGAACAAGCTAGAGTCCTTGACAAACAGGAAATCCAACTGCTCAAGTCTAGCTTGGACAAGATTTATAATAAGATGCAAGCCATTCAAAGGCAGGTAACCTAGCAAGAAGAATTAGAGAGACAGTTGCAGGATAGGTTGAATTCTATTCAAAATCAGGTGATATATTTAAAAGTTTTTCAAGCCCAGGCACTGGAGGTGCATACGAAGATAGAAGCAGAGCAACAAAGAATGATTTCTAAGATAGAGGTTATTCAGAACTATTTCCAAGAAGTAAGTCAATATTTTGATAACATTGTTTTGAAAGAAAACGAGGCCAAAGCAACCTGAGCTACTTTTCAAAAAGCAATTGTACTTTCAGCAAAAGAAGAGGTATAAAAAATTCCAAGGTTGTCTGTCACAGAGAAGATCAGAGGTGATTTCATGCTCAAAGTATGGGATGCCAACATAATCGAAAGCAAGAAAATGGCCAAGGAAGTCAAGGATGATTGCGAAGAGACCTTTGATTTGCTAGACAAAGGATCATTAGGCATTGGAAAAGACAATTGTCCTGGGCTACTAGGATAGATCAATATTGTAAGACATCAACTGAAATTCAAAGAGAACTTGAATGAAATTCAGATCGAAATTTGACAATTAAAAGAGATTGATGTTACCCAAATAGACAAGTGGTTGGTGACGCAAAATTTAAATTTTCTAACAAAGGGATTGAAGACCGATTATTGAAAATTTAGAGGAAACTTTACTTGTTCGAGGCAAAGGGTATACCAGAGCCTCCTAGATTTTTAGTGCATTTTCTAAAAAAATGTATTGAATGCCTCAGACCAAAAGAAGGAGATACTTCAAAAAAGAAATGAAGTATCATATTGTAAACTCATATTATCAAGATGATAGAGAAATAAAGATAACCATGGAAACGGTTCAAGTTTGCATTTTTGTAACCATAACCCCTAGGAGTTAGGAAATCACCAACCGTCAATAATTGGTAACTTTGTATAAATATAATTTCATAAGACTGAGAAAGGGATTTTTTGCGACCGATTGTACTAAAGAAGTTTTCTCATTTACAGTGATTAATGAAAATACCAATGGAGATTCCAAATTTTGTCAACTCTGAGTTATGTGTTTCCTCTTTATTTTAATTTTCAACATCTTTCCCTTATGTATATTTGATGAATGTTTAATTGCAATTTAGTACAACATCTACAGTGGTTAAGAGCTATTTGGTTATCTAGTTGTTTACAATTTTTCCTCTGTGCTTGCTATTAGCAGTCCCAAGACCTATAGATTATTCAAATTACTATATTTTTATTCTTCATTAGGGATCTCTTGTCATTCATCTTCCCCTATTGCAAAGTGAGATTCCTCCATGATTGATGCCTCACATTGCTTAAAGAACTTTATGTTTTTCTCCCATCACTTTCATGATTTTCGAATTTGACTTAGGAACGGGAAACAACCTCCAAAACTGTTATATTATTAATTTGAGTTTGGGAATTTTTCTCTTATAATCCAAAACAGAAATATAAAACCTTGAAAACAAAGTAATAGATTTTTTAAACCTTTATCCCTCATGACTGTACCTATTACAAGACAACCCAATATAGAGCCCAGCCTTTTAGATCAAACTAGCATTTCTTTAAACTTATTTAACACTATCTTACAGACAACAAACACCCGGGTTGAATTAGAACATTCACGTGCAACAATTGAACGGGATATCAGCATCCAAGAACACTGGGAAGCTAGACAGAGACAGTTAAGAAACCATCCATAGATTTTCTTTTTAGTAACTGATACTTCTTATACCTTAACTTTCTCTACCTTTTTCGGATGCCTAAACTTTATACTTTTAAATCCTTAAGTATAAACTCTGGAACAACATATTTTTGGCACCGCTGCCGGGGAACGAAGTAACGAAATTATCTTTCCCTCGGAAGAACAACATTGATATTTTCTTTCTTTGATAGTGAACACAGATTGAGAACTTTATAAGTCTACTTTCATATTTCACTTGGCGACTCCACGATTAATAAACTGTCTTTTAAACGAAATAATACCAGAAAGAATCCAAACGACAAACATACTTCGCTTGTATCTGACCCATAAAAAATTTTAAAATCAAGAAGATACCTTAAACAGATTGCTTCATCAACAAATAAGATTTATCCACCTAAATTCACACTGTCGAACACTAAGGAGCTACTTGAAAGGTCAAATATCCCACCTTTTTGTGGAGAACAATCCACCAATAGAATTGTAACCCTAGACCCTGGATTGGTCATACCCGATTTTAAATCTGAGACTTTCTCTACTGTTTCTTTCACTAATAGAGGTAAAATATCTATCTCACTTCCCGCTTCGATTGACATCTCTTTACCTCCCAAGGTTCAGTTCCCCATCTCTCAGAACTATGACGAGTATACCATATACCTTGACTCGACTCCTGTTGGTTCTCCAGTGTATTCACCATGTGAGTCCGAAGAAACTAATCCTCATTTTCTAAGTACCTCTTTTTCAAGTTTCTTGTCCCTTGACGATGAGTTTCCTCACACTATCTTTCCCTATTCAATAAAAACCAAAGGGTTACCACACCCCTTTAAAATTCCTTCTGATAATCTCCAAGTTTCAACCTCTAAATTATTAATGGCTACGGCCAGAGGAGGTGGGGTTGGGGGTGTAGCCATAGGTGGTGTTGGGGGAGGAGGAGAAGACAGTCAAGTACCACTCCCTCGAATATTTTCCAAAGTAGCTGCTAGGTATGCTCCTTTGGTCCTCCCATTTCCTCTCCACGATCTACCCAAAAATTACATGAAAAATCTGTCGAAATTCACAAGAGAAGGTGATTTAACCGCAACCAAACACATCAATTTCTTTGATAAATTTGCAGACATCCTTGGTCTTGAACATGAATATGTCTATTCGATAATCATGGTTCAGACTTTTGAAGGACATGTGAGAACCTAGTTCCAAGGTCTAGCAGCAGGATCAATACGGTCATACGATGAACTGGAAAATGATTTTATCAGACAATGGGGAGAAAGGAAAGACCATCTCTACTATCTAACCGAATTTGGTAATCTGAGAAAGAAAAACTATGAATTAGTTCTCGATTTCACCTAAAGGTTTAATAAATTGTATAATAAAATTCCAGCCAAGGCTAAACCTTCCCAAACCGCAGCGAAAGTAACTTTTACTGGGGATTTTGACCTTGATTTTGCCCTACTCTTGAGGGAGAGAAGATCAGTAGACCTCACTAAAATGAAAGACGATTCCTTAGAAATTGAATCAAATATGATGGCATCAAAAAAGATAAAAACCAAATTTGAAATAGGAAACAAAGAAACTAGAAGGTACAGAGAACAAGGAGGACCCTCAGGATCTGGAAGGTCTTCGGAAGATAAGATGGACAACATGGCGAGAATAATTAAATAATTGTCAAACAAGATCTCAAGAATGGAACTAGATCAATCAAAGAATGCTCATTTTCTCAGAAAATATTTCAGAAGGAATCCTAACCCTCAAACACAACAAAGGAAAATTAAGAATGAGGATCAAAAAATCTAAGCCCCCTTTAAAAGAGAAAACTTTATAAGAGGAGAAGACATGGAAGATTTTGAGGAGTTAGAAGAAGAAATAAATAATCTTGGCGATGACTGTCAACAACCTTATTTGACAAGACAAGATTATGAAAAATCTTTGAATGCAGAACACAAATATGAGAGTAACAAGAACAACAATATTATAGAAGATTCAACCTATCAAGGAATCACAGATGATATAATGGTCGAACTCCACAAGAAGTACAATATAAGGCCTAGAAACAGAAGTTTCAAAACTACCCCAGTTAAAAAAATCCTACCAAGGGGGGAAACATATGAGGCAACTTCAAAAGCTGTTGAAAATCAGACTATTAAAATCAAGATCGTTGACACACAACCTACCAAGACAAAGTCAACAGAAACACCCGTCATCAACACACAAAAAGTGAAGGTTCCCGTAGCTGAAACAAAAAACTCACAACAAAAGAAAGCTAAAAATAAGGGGATAGAATCCCAAACCATAGAGATTGACAAAACAACATGAAATTTTAATTTGGAAAACAAAATCAATAAAATTAAAATTCCTATACCTCTTGTCGAACTGGAAAAAAACCTAATATACAAAAAGAAAATTGTTAAAATAATTAGTTTTTCAAAAAATGAAAGTCAGGCCGATGTTATAAACTTAGAAGATGACAAGCCTAATATAATTTTTGGCCCACATTTTGAAGGTGCTAGAGATATCGTTGCCCCTTTCTATATCACGCTAACTGTGTACGATCACCGGCTCCATAATTGCATTTTGGTTTCTGGAGCCTCTCACAATGTAATGCCTAAATCCATTATGGATATACTTGGTCTTGAAATCACTCGACCTTATGGAGATTTGTATTCATTCGATTCAAGAAAAGTTAAATGTATAGGCATGATAAAAGACTTAGTAGTTAATCTTGCACAGATACCTGCAAAAGCATTCTAATGGATGTGATTGTCGCTGATATACCCCCGAAGTATGGTATGATGTTATCCAGGTCCTAGGGTGCCAAACTTGGAGGATCCCTCCAACTCGACATGACGTATGCCACGATCCCAATCTTTGGAGGACAATTCACACGCATGTACAGAGAAACCAGGTTGGTGTTTACAGTAAGTGACCCACTCAACCCAAACAACTACCCTGTTTATATTGTTGATCAAGATTTAGGGAATTTCATTCTATCTATTGATGATGATATCGATGTATGTATAGCAGAAATTTGTACAGAAAAGAAAAAAGAAAAAGAAGAAAAAATAAATAAAGATGTATATAGTTTAGGATTTTGGAAAATGTTTTTTGATGGTGCTTCATCTTGTGAAGGAGAAGGAGCTGGAGTGTTGTTTGTGGCAGCTGATGACGAGTTCATCATACCTTTTTCTTATAGACTACAATGGGATATTGATTATACTAACAATGTTTGTGAATATGAGGCTCTAGTCCTGGGATTAGAAGCTGCCAGAAAATTAAAGATCAAGAACTTAGAAGTCTATGGTGATGCTGAACTAATCATAAAACAAATCAATCGTCAATACCAGGCTAAGCACCCGTGGATGAGATCTTATAGGAACTGTGATTGGGATCTGATTGAGAACTTCTTTTCATTAGTTAATGTTCATTTCATTCCTAGGAATGAAAGTCAACTAGCAGATTCGCTGGCTAAAGCAGCCTCAACCTTCACACCTCCAACGACTTTCAAACTTAAATATCATATAGAGATGAGACACAGGGCTTCCATACCGAATAACATACAGCATTGGTAGGTTTTTGAGGATGATGAACAACTCATAAAAGTTTTAGAAATGGTAGATGAGTTTGTTGAAATACACGTCTACCAAGAAAACCAAAATGATCATGTTTGGATCATGCAAGAAGGGGAAGACCCCCAAGATTTTCAAGATAATATTGCTAATCACCGTATGCTAGTTTTGAAAAAAATCAGATTCCCAAAGGATTGATCCCTTTAGAGAGGTTATTTAATCACGACGACATCCCTTTGAAGTCCACTTTACAACCTCAACTAGAAGAGGTTGAAGATTGTGATATAGGTACCAATGAAAACCCAAGGTTGGTAAAATTATCCAAGTACCTTCCTTTTGAAATAAAAAGTAAGTATGTCGAGTTACTTAGATAATATAAAGATGTTTTTCTTGGTCATATGATGAATTGAGAACTTATGACACTACAATAATGGAACATAAAATCCGTCTGAAACAAGGTGTCAAACCTTTTAGGCAGAAACTCAGACAAATAAACCCTGTACTGCTACCAGTAATAGATAAAGAACTGAAGAAACTCTTGGACGCCAAGATCATTGTACCACTGAGATACTCTGAGTGGGTGGAAAATTTAGTCCCAGCAAGAAAGAAAAACGACGAAATTAGACTATGTGTGAATTTTAGGAATCTAAACAGATCATCACTTAAAGACAACTACCCACTGCCTAAGATGGATCACGTTTTAGAGAAAGTAGTTGGAGCTAACATAATTTCTATGATTGATGGCTTTTCAGGCAACAATCAAATTGCAATGCATCAAGATGACAAAGAAAAAACTGCTTCACTACCCTTTGGGGTACCTTTATGTGTGACAAAATGCCTTTCGGTTTAATGAATGCAGGGGAAAATTTCCAACGAGCTATGGACATCGCTTTCGTGGGAGAAAGAGATAAGTTTGTTGTTATTTACCTTGATGACCTGACTATTTTTTCTAAATCTGATGCAGAACATCTAGTACACCTCAAGCAAACTTTCGAGAAATGTCGCAAATTTGGTTTGTCACTAAATCCCAAGAAATATCATTTCACAATGCAAGAAGGTAAACTCTTGGGTCATATAGTCTCTAGGGATGGAATCAAAATCGACCTGAAAAGGATCGAGGCAATAGATACTATAAACATTCCTAGAAATGTAAAAGAAATTCAGTCTTTTTTAGGAAAAATAATTATTTTGAGAAGATTCATCCCTAACTTTGCTAAAATTGTAAAACTGATTACAGATATGATTAAGAAGGACCACGAGGTGAAGTGGACAACCAAAGCCAAAGCATCATTTCAACGTATCAAGAGATTGATAAGTGAAGCACCAGTTATGGCAAGCCCATATTATACAAAGGAGTCTCTGATTCTTTCTTTTGCCTCTGAACACACTATCGCAGTTGTATTGCTACAGAAAAATGAGGAGGGTTTTGAGAAACCTATTGGATTTTTTAGTAAAAGTCTCAGAGATGCTGAGTTGAAGTATGACATATTGGAAAAACAAGCTTATGACATATTGGAAAAACAAGCTTATGCAATGGTGAAATCTCTCAAGTCTTTCTGAACTTACGTACTACACTCAAAGATCATTGCTTATGTGCCTACCAGTTCTATTAAGGATATGTTGGTTCAACCTGACAATGATAAAAGGAAAGGTAGATGGTTATCCAAAATCCATGAATTCGACCTAGATGTTAAACCAACTAATCTTATTAAAGGTCAGGGTTTGGCTAAATTGATGGTTGAGTCAAATTTGATTGGAATAAATCATCTGCAAGAGAACGAAGAATTTTTAGAGATAGATGACCTCGATGTCACTATGCCCACAATGGAAATTCTACAAAAACTTTCTTCTTCAGATTGGTACCATGATGTTGTTTCTTATTCACTGAACCTTCAGTGTACCAGTGAACCAACCCCATCTAAAGCTAGGACATTGAAGTTGCACGCTGTAAAATATTGTATTATAGATGGTAAATTGTATTGGAAGGATCCCCTGGGTTTCCTACTGAGTTGCTTAGTAGAAACCGAAACAGAAAGGGTTATAGATGAATTCCACGAAGGAGTGTGTGGAGGACGTCATGCTTGGAGAGAAACGACTTATAATATCCTAAGAGCCGGGTATTACTGGCCAAAGTTATTCACAGATGTAAACATTAAAGTCCAAACTTGTACTCATTGTCAGTTGTTTACAGGCAAGCAGAAAGTCCCAGCTTTACCTTTAGTTCCAGTTAAAAATGAAGCTCCATTTTAGTAATGGGGTCTTGATTTTATTGGAGAAATCCATCCACACTCCAGTTCTCAACACAAATGGATTCTAAATGCTACAGACTATTTCACTAAATGGGTGGAAGCTATTCCTATGAGAAACACAACTAACTCGGTAGTGATCAGTTATTTAGAGGAAAACATTTTATCCATATTTGGTTGTCCCCGAAAAATAGTTACTGATAATGCCCAAGAATTCGAGTCTATGGCCATGATAGGCTTTTGCCAAAAATACAATATTGTGCTAGGACACTCCATGACTTACTATCCACAGGGTAATGGTCTAGCTGAGTCATCTAACAAAAGTCTGATTACTATAATTAAGAAGGTTTTGACTGAAAATAAGAAAGCATGGCATGTGCATTTAAAATATGCTTTATGGGCTAACAGGACAGGTACCAAAAGGTCAATCGGGATGTCTCCATTTCAGATGATATATGGTACTGACGTCATTTTACCAATAAATATAGCACTGCCAGTAATGAAACTCTAGCAAGACTCAAATGAAGAACCGAATGACATTACCAGGAGGATAAACTAGCTGATTGAAGTTCAACAAAATAGGGATGAAGTGGATGAAAAATTACAAATATATCAAGTTAATATGAAAGATTTATTTGAACAAAAAGCTAAAGACAAAGAATTCCTCCCTGGTGATTTGGTCCTATAATGGGAAACCAGGAAAGAAGATGCCAGTAAACATGGCAAGTTTGATTAGATATGATGCGACCTGTAAAAGATTTCATCCTCTGAGGCAAAATATGATTTTTTATTAGAAAATCTCGATGGAAAGATTCTTAATGCCCCTGTCAATGGGTGGTACCTTAAGCACTTTATGCAGTAATATTTTTCCAAACTCTTATTGTATATACTGTTTTGTTTTTGCGACTTGTTTATATTTATATTTCATTAGGTAAGTTTTATTTTTTATTGTAAATACAAAGAGTCATTTTTGAAATGAAAATAATATATATATATATATATATATATACATATACAAAGTAGGCCAAAAATTGCAATAAGAAGGTTTCTAGTCTGCTAAGAGTTCCTGACAGCTATCATGCTTATCTTGTTGCAGGAGACTTAATGATAAGCTAAGAAGCTACATAGATAAAAAAAAAGGTGACATGCATGGATATTCACGTTAAATACCTTCCGAGAAAGGTAAAAAATTAACAGTCTTTTTGGCTGGAAATACAAAGAACCACCAAGGTATGAATTTTTGTTCTAAAAACTCGAGTTAAAATGTCCTAAGAGATATAACGGAGTAAGACAGTAATTTCATGATTGCTAATATTATCACTGAAATTTTCAAAAAGAGAAATAAAAAACAACTTTAAATTAAAAAAAAAAAAAGCAATAAAAGGGCTTAAGGAAAGGTCACAAGAGTTGAGTAAGAAAATCATTAACAGTGATCATATCTGCAATAGAATATCTGAAGCCCATTACCTTTCCAATGATTGTGATCAAGATTGCTTTTCACCTGATCCTGGATACTTTCCCATCAGCTTCTTGAGAAAAGAAAGGTCTCACCTTAGCTTTGGAAACTCACAAACTAACCTTCAAAATGAGAATAGGAAAAAGTTTATAGTTCCTCTAACTTTAGCAGAACCAGAAGTATGTCTAGGACAATCCTAACTTCTTTAGTCATTCTGACAGGAAAAAACTGACTGGTTTCGCTCAAGGAAAATCCCTGAAAAAATATCAACAAGATTCCCTTAAGAATTTCCCTAAAGCCAAAGATGTTTGANAACTTCTTTAGTCATTCTGACAGGAAAAAACTGATTGGTTTCGCTCAAGGAAAATCCCTGAAAAAATATCAACAAGATTCCCTTAAGAATTTCCTTGAAGCCAAAGATGTTTGAAGGCCAGAAGAGGATTAGTCTAGAGAAATTAAAGTGAGTTGACAGACCTCTGTTGTAAAATTTTAAGAAGATATTTTCCTGAGTATATTACATATTGATTGATTTCCCCCACTCCATATTAAAAATATATATATAGATAGATGGTGAAGGAAAATTCATTATTGATTGCCCCCATCTAATCCAAAAGAGATGAAGAAAGGAAATTCATTATATGATTACCCTCACCTCAACATTCAAATGCTAGAAAACAATGGAATGGTGAAAGGAAATTCAATGTGGGAAATCTGATAACTTCACCGGGGTATCGAACAGGCTCGTTGGTAGTGAAGTAATATCTATATATCTGACAAGTTGTTATACATGAATTAAAAGATGCTCTAATAACTATTCCTCTTTCGGCTGGATCTACATTATAAACTTATGGGATCCCCTAATTTGAAATATTTGAATTACTTTACCTTGATGCAAACAAAATCAGATAAAACCTGCTAGAATGGTTAATTTTGTTTTGATTATCTTACACAAATCTGAGGTGAGTTTTAGAGAAGGAAATCTATTGTGAGCCTAACTCGAGATCACCGAATGTTTTAGTTTTGAAGAGTTTTCAAAGTTAAGGTTGAAGTCTTAAAGTCTCGTTCTGAGTTTTCTCCAAAATGTGCTTCACAGAGCTGTATTAATGACCCCATTTACCCAGAGAAGGCACTTGGTCTACATGTTCTTCTTATCCCGCAAGGAGACAAGATCCCCAAATGGAGCCTATGTTGAAACAAAGTTTATTTTTTCTTCTTTTAACCTAAAACTCATTTTTCTTCTTTTAAACTAATTTTTCTTCTTTTAAACTAATGGCTCATTTAGACCAAATCACATCCAAGTAATGTATAAACTATCCCCTGTTTCTAAATACATTTATAATGTCGAATTCATAGAGGAATTTCAAAGAAAAGAGTGCACATAATTTTATCAAACATATCCAGGTATAATTAAATAATGGTGGGGAATTCTAGCAAAATTTAGAGCTGATACCCATGGCATTTATGCCACAACACTGTTAAATGAATACATGGTTTATATAGAAATGTTGTTATGTAGACTATGTGGGAGTAAAATCCCTACCCATTTCCCCGCGGAATGGGTGCCACTTATACATGAGGTAGTCGAGGGTTACACTTTCAACTGGGGTAAAATTTTATTAGATAACTTAACCAAGGAGATTGAAGAGTACCAGATAGAAAAATCGAAAGTTCAACCTGTATCTTTTTACATGTCTGCATATATTATGGATGCTATATGTTACATGACTCCTTTCCCCTTGATGAATTGGAGTTGGAACCCAGCTTGTGCTGAACCCATTCATGTTTATCACTTTAAACTATGGGAGGATAACGTTAAAGATTTCTTTTACGAAATCTGCCACTACGTAGTGATACCTGTACACCAAATTTTATATGGTTGTGCACACCCTCGAATTTCAGAGCAAATCGTCTGAAACCTAAAAGCGATTGCAAATTGGTTTATTGAAGAGATTTTCTCTTATGTTAGAGTTTTCGGGTACTCGATTCCTCCTCATGCACTTCCAAAGTTCCTTCGTGACAGACTAGTGTGCAGGGAGTTGGCTTACCAAATAATAACAGGTGGCATTGACACATAATTGAAAGCAGCTCAGAAGAAATTCTGGCATGTTTTTCCTATGCAGATTGGGAAGTTTTCATTGCTTAATCATGGCCATTCTAAAGTGGAAGTTGTAGCATTAGAAAACATTAAGCTGGTAGATCTTGAACTCAGAAAGCACAACCCATATAAAATTGTGGGAAATCATCTAATGCATTGCAACATGAAAACGTTTGAGCATGAAGCCTCCCCCTATGACGACATATTCAAAGGAGTCAAAGCATATGAGGAGATATTAGAGAGAGTCTAGGAGTTACCCCTTGACCTGCAAACCAACTTTCTTTCTTTCCAGAAGCACAGACAAAGTGGGTTACCTAATTTAATGCAAGGAGAGACGGTAACCTCTCCTCCATAATAGGGAAGCATACCTCTAGGTTTCAAACCAAAGCCTTATGACGAGAAGACTGCAGAAGAAAATCCAAAGAAGACTGAAGCGTCTTCACAAAAAGCAGAAGCTTCAAAAACAAAAACACCTCAAAAGTCGAGTCAAATGATTCCTCCTTTATCATCAACTATTCATGTGGATATCCCCAAAACAACAGGAGAAACTCAATCTACAGAGTTGGGAAACCTTATTGCGTCATTGACTCCTTTACAGTCAACTTTTGGGACTCCTCATCTAGAATTTATATATGTAAGTGACCTTACTCTAATCTCTAGAGAAGAGATACCTTCCTTTGACTACTTTTTTCAGTAAAAAGAGGAAAGTTGGAGTGAAACAAGAAATCCATTTGAAAGGAGGCACAATGGTAAAGAAACACAGAGTGCTCATAGATGGATAGAACCTAGAAGAGGAATATTTCACCACAGAGGTAGCAGGCTTTATGGGAGCTTTGGAAATAACCAATTTATTCACAGTTGACAATTTGAAAACAAGATTGGAACATAGGAATCAAATAATAATGCATTTGCATAATCAAATAAAAAATACTGAGAAAAATATCAGAGAGGAGATAAACAAAGGGCTAGAACAAGCTAGAGTTGTTGACAAACAGGAAATCCAACTGCTCAAGTCTAGCTTGGACACGATGTATAACAAGATGCCAGCCAGTCAAGGGCAGGTCACCCAGCAGGAAGAATTACTGGGATAGTTGTAGGATAGGTTGAATTCTATTCAAAATCAGGTGATAGATTTAAAAGCTTTTCAAGCCCAGGCACTGGAGGTGCATACAAAGATAGAAGCAGAGAAACAAAGATTGATTTCTAAGGTAGAGGTTATTCAGAACTATTTCCAAGAAGTAATTCAATCTTTTGATAACATTATTTTGAAAGAAAAAGAGGCCAAAGTAGCTCGAGCTACTTTTCAAAAAGTAGTTGTACTTTCAGCAAAAGAGGAGCTATCAAAAATTCCAAGGTTGTCTATCACAGAGTAGATCAGAGGTGATATCATGCTCAAAGTATGGGATGCCAACATAGCCGAAAGAAAGAAAATGGCCAAGGAAGTCAAGGATGATTGCGAAGAGACCTTCGATTTTATATAAAAAGGATAATTAGGCATTGGAAAGGACAATTGTCCTGGGCTACTAGGACATATCAATATTGTAAGACATCAACTAAAATTCAAAGAGAACTTGAATGAAATTCAGATCGAAATTTCGCAATTAAAAGAGATTGATGTTACCCAAATAGACAAGTGGTTAGTGAAGCCAAATTTAAATTTGCAATCAGTTAAGTTTGCTAACAAAGGTATTGAAGACCTATTACCGAAAATTTAGAGGAAATTTTGCTTGTTTGAGGCAAAGGGTATACCAGAGCCTCCTAGATTTTTAGTGCATTTTCTAGAAAAATGTATTGAACGCCTCAGACCAAAAGAAGGAGATACTTCAAAGAAGTAATGAAGTATCATATTGTAAACTCATATTATCAATATTATAGAGAAATAAAGATAACCATGCAAATGGTTCAAGTTTGCATTTTTGTAACCGTAACCCCTAGGAGTTAGGAAATCACCAACAGTCAAGAATTGGTGACTTTGTATAAATATAATTTCATAAGACTGAGAAAGGGATTTTTTGCAGCCGATTGTACTAGATAGTTTTTCTCATTTACAATGATTAATGAAAATACGAGCGGAGATTCCAAATTTTGTCAACTTTGAGTTATGTGTTTCCTCTTTGCTTTCATTTTCAGCATCTTTCTCTTATGCATCTTTTATGAATGTTTAATTGCAATTTAGTACAACATCCATTGTGGTTAAGAGCTGTTTGGTTATCTAATTGTTTACAGTTTTTCCTCTGTGCTTGCTATTAGCAGGACCAAGACCTGTAGATTATTCAGATTACTATATTTTTATGCTTCAATAGAGATCTCTTGTCTTTCATCTTCCCTTGTTGCAAAGTGAGATTCCTCCATGATTGATGTCTCACATTGCTTAAACAACTTTATGTTTTTCTCCCATCACTTTCATGATTTTCAAATTTGACTCAGGAACAGGAAACGGCCTCAGAAACTATTATATTATTAATTTGAGTTTGAGATTTTTTCTCTTATAATCCAAAACAGAAATAGAAAACCTTGAAAACAAAGTAATAGATTTTTTAAACCTTTATCCCTCATGACTGTACCTATTACAAGACAACCCAATACAGAGCCCAACCTTTTAGATCAAACTAGTATTGATTTAAACTTATTTAACACTATATTACATACAACAAACACCCGGGTTGAATTAGAACGTTCATGGGCAGCAATTGAACGAGATATCAGCATCCAAGAACACTGGGAAGCTAGACAGAGACAGTTAAGAAACCATCCATAGATTTTCTTTTTAGTAACTGATACTTCTTATACCTTAACTTTCTCTACCTTTTTCAGATGCCTAGACTTTATACTTTTAAAGCCTTAAGTATAAACTCTGGAACAACATCACAGAACAGGTGGAGCAATTTGACTAAGTATAGAAAGGAATGGTGGGCGTTACGAGTACTCTAAATGGTCGTTTAATGTGTGTTAATAGGAGATGTCCTCGATGTTTTTTTGCTTGTTAATGTTAGGATATTTAGACACTTAGGAGTTAGTTAACATCTACTTCATCTATTGTGTCATTAGGTAAAAGTGTTTTCTAGTGTGTTTCTTTAGTATGCATTAGTATGCATTTGTAGTTAGGAAATCTGACGATCACGATATGTTCCCGACATAGAGTGATCCAATGGTTCATACTCTCCTCGATCTTAACGACCATTGATCCATGGCTTGACACCCGATTGGTCCATGATCTCTATTTAAAGAGCATGGAGGGTCATTTTTCGATGATTGATTGTGAGAAAATCTCTTTTAAAATCTCTCTGTAATCTTTTTCTTTGCATTAATAAACTTCTCCTAGTGGTCACGTTGGCTGGGGTCGTGGATGTTTCCCCGTAGGGGTTTTACCACATGAAAACATTGGTGTGTTGATCTTTGATTTGGTTATGTGAGTGGTTATAGAAGGTTTTCTTCCTCTGTTGGAATACCTATGTTATCGAACATGGTATAAGAGCCTGCTTGAAGACCCGCTCCTGTTGTAGATCGAGATCGTGAAACCGAGTTGCCTCATCTCTATTTTCTGTCATTTTATGTTATTTTCGTACATTTATGGGCTGAGAGGAATATTCCATTGTGTCTGGAGCACTCATTTAATTCAGGAACACTTTTCGTTTCACTCGAAAAGGTTTATGTTTGCCCAAGATACGACCATTACAGTTAGATCCAGAGGTATAAAGCCTGAATACACATTTTTAAAATTTCTGCAAAGTTTTATTTTGGTTTGTATTATTTTATTTTTAGGTTGCTACTATTTTATATCTGTGTATGCTATTTTCCCTGCATCCTATGCAATATTTGAAAATCAGAAACAGATAGGAAAATTTGCATCTTCTGAGTAAACTAACCAGATCTAACCCTTGTTGTCATCAAGAAGTGAATTTGTTTTCTTGTGTGAAAAGAGTTTTATTTTAGCATGCTCTCCAAGATCGTCTTCAACAACAACAACAACAAAAACAACAACAATCCTCCTTTTGAACATTACAATATGTTTTTCTAGACCATTTGGTTAAAACTTGCCTTCTTAAGTAAGAGGCCTTGAGTTCAAGTCTCACTTTTGTTACTTTTCGAAAATTTTCATGCTAAAATTGTAAAATGTATTTCACTTCAAGTATAAAAGTGAATCACTATAAGTAGCTTTAATATTTTATTTTAGAGTTATTTATTTTGCATGCAGCTTTTTTGTTATAAAGTAACTTCATCGTAAAAGTGATCCCCACTTCTCTTTATAAAAGTAGGTCACTTCATAAAGCAACTTACACTATCACATGGTCATTTGGTTACCGTTTATGCCTTTTTTAAAAAAGGGGATAACTCTCACATTGGAAGTCCGTTTTCAGTGTTGTTTTTTTTAAAACTGCATAAATTTTGGAGCTCTTTCCATCCAGATCATCAGTTTCAGTTTTTAATTCCATATTATTTGCATATTTAATATGGCTTCTACAAGTAATGTCTTGCTTACCAGCAACAACTAATTCTAATGGAAATCTCATATGGAAGATTTATTAAGAAGTAAAGGTTTGTACCAGATTACCTTAGGAAAGGAAAAAGCACCCATTGATGATGATAAGAAAGTCAAGTGCGATAACAGGAATGATGAAACACGTGGACTAATTGAAATGTCCATCTCTCCTGATTTAAGGTACCACCTTCAAGAAATTGATGACCCTGAAGAAGATTGGAAAAGGATTGAATCTGTATTATTTGAGCACAACAATTAGAAAATCAAATACTAACCTTGAGTCCAAGTGATTTTTCTTGCCTTGGAGACTATCTATCTAGGTTTAAAACACTCAGAATTTTATGTGAAGAATGTAAGATAAAAATGGAGGAAGAGAATTGCATCTATCTTATTATTTCTAAGCTAGGTAGTGGATATTATGTGTTTGTATCTACCTTTTATGCCATGAGAGAGGCTCTAGGGAAATCTTATGGAAAACCCACTCTTGATTCTTTTTGTGCTTATTTGATTAGAGAGTAAGATAAGCTTGTACAACTTGGAGTAATCAACAATGCAGGTACCTCCAACAAAGCCTTAGTTGCCCAGCATAAAGATAAACCCAAGTATCCCAAGAAGCAACATCCTCGC
>SNQJ01S0050684.1:3661-50212 GCA_010110895.2 Picea sitchensis | reverse complement strand
TGTGGTGTATTGGTGTAACTCTTATACTATTTTTCATTGCTCATTGGATATAATTGAATGGTTTAAGTATAAGTTGAAAAAGGTTTTTAAATTGTACTTGATACCGATTCACCCCCTTCTCAGTATCAACAGTACATGCCCTTCTTGGGTCACTAAATTCAAAGGGCCTAGAAGAGGGAAATATGATGGGAATGTAATGAGAAAAAAGTGGTAAGTATGGTTAGAAATGGTACAACCAATCCTTAAGGGAAACCCAACCACAAACCTTCCTCAAAGGTTGGCCACTTAATAAGAAATCTATGACACTCACCAAGGTGAAATGAGGTGAAAGGAATAATGTCCAAGTAGGCGTTCTATAATCAAAAGCAACTTAAATACAACATGTTTAAATGCCTCAAATATTAGGGTGATTACCTTCCATAATACATGACTTGTACCACATGGAGAAAGACCCGTCTGCCTTCCAGAAGCTGGCTGGTGTGGTGGATGTGCTGATAATAGATCAAAATGTGGTGATAAAGTGGGATTCCATATGTGCAAGTGGACATTGATAGTCATGTGGTCTCTCGACACTCCATAACTACAATCTGAGGGCCTCGAGATATCATCTCCTTTGTTATCCCACAAAATGGGGATAATAGGAGAAAGTCTTGGTACCTCCTCTGGGAGCACATCTTTAAATTACCAAAACACTTGATGATCCTCAATCTTCAACTCATTACTTCTTGTTGCATTGAGTACTTGTATCACATATAAGGGACACCATTTTTGGATGAACCTCTTGAGTTTCAATGATGATATTTTCCTTATCGATACAAGAATTTGATTTCCTTGCAACACCCTCATGTTTACTTCATTATCTTCACATTCTAGGGTCTTGTCATGGAAGTGCAATTGTGGTTTATATATATCTAACCAGTCATTAAATATTATCACATCATATGACCCTAAAGGTAGGATAATTAAGGTTACTTGTGTCCACAGTCCATTCATCTCAAACGAACATGCTTCAATTACTTCCATTACCTTTCGCTTAGTTCCCATGACTAACTGAACCAAGCATGATTTCACATGATTTTTCCTCTGTAAAGAACATGCTTTCAAAACTTTAGGTGAAACATATATAAGGTTAGAACCAGGGTCAATCAAAATAGAAATGGGGTTCCTATAAAGTAGACCTTCCAACTCCATCACATAATCTTGGTGGTCTACTTTATGATTCTCAATAGATGCATAGATTCTTGGCACATTCTTGGCCACTTCATTAACAATAGTAGCCTCCTGAACATGGTATAAATTTTACTTTAATGTTGTTTGTGAGGGAAGTCCCTCAATATATGTGCCTCTTCACATCCCCAACATTGTAGAGGTCCTTTATTACACTCCTCTACCTTATCCCTTACCTACTCTATTGGCATGTTCCCACTTTGGGATAGAAAAATCTTCTAGTGCATACTTCTAGTCAAATGACCAAAATGAACACCTCTCTTTTGGTTATTGTATTGGGATGGTTTAAATTCCTTCCTATGAAATACAGGGTTATATTTTCTCTTCCAATATTGAGGATGCTCTTTCCTATGCTTGGATTGGTCATAAGAACACTTGGCCTTTCTAATTGTATCCTCCAATGTCTGAGACTCATCAAACTCAATATTATCCTGGTAGGATTATGTTAACCCATTGAGGAATCATTTATCCTTTCTTTCTCATCCTTGAGGTAGGGAACATACCTCAACAAATCCAATAAACTCTTGGCATAAGCATCCATGGTAAGTTTCACTAAATTATGTTCATGGAACTCCTTAATCTTACCATCATATTGCTTTTTTGATAAATATGCCTTCCCGGTATATTTCTCAAATTTATTTTAGGTCATATTACTTTCCTTTAATCCATTAACTTTCTTGAGGTCTTCCCACGATATGGAAGCTCTTCCATTCATATTGAAAATGGATATATGTGTCTTTACATTTTACGAGTAATTATGCACTCAAAAATACTTAATCCTAACAACCAAGCCTTGACCTATTCTCCTTTCTTTATTTCTCCATCAAAGGCATGCATATTTTCCTTCTTGAATTCTTCTATCAGATAAATTTGTGAAAGTGCCTTCCTTTTCTTCTTAGAAATACTTGACCCAGTGTCACTGCTGGATAGTTCTTCTGTAGTAGTATTTCCACTAGATAACTCTATGCAAGTATCTCCACCAACTCTAGTTCTCTTATAATCTCTGTTACTCTTCTTGGAATAACTCCTTCCCACATTATTGTGAGCTTCCACATGCTTCTAGATATTTGATGGGATTTGTAGCTTCTCAGACTATTGTAGTCTTGCGTTGTTAGTAGTTGGACCTTGTTGATAATTCTTTTGGACTTTATACAGACTCTACAATATAATACATTTAACTCCACCTACTCAACTTGAGCTCTCATGAGCCTTTCATTGTCTACTTTCAGACTCCCTAATGTGGCTACCAAATCTGAAGGGCTTTCTCTATCCCTCCTACCATCAAATTCTTCATCTCAGAAGTGTGAGGTATGTTCCATATTGTGTCAAAACATTCACTTATATTTTCCATTTTTCTTAGTATCTCCTACGTGTTGGAACAATGAGACACTATTAGCAAATCACATTTCAAATTATATACAAAAAGACTCTTGTCCTTGTCAAAGAATCAATTTTCTTGGGAAATCCCAAACAAGGACTCTATTCCGGATATCAATCCTGCTCCAAACTACTGTTACCACTCATTAGCACAGTTAAATAATTCAAAATAAAACATAGAATTTCCTCATACAAAATATTACTAGTAAAAAACATCTTTTAGTCTTGGAGACCCATTCAAGCCTAGAGTTTGAAATATTCTTTGATACTACCCTGTAACACATATGACCCCCTAAACCATACTTAGGATAGTGGGATGCCAAAATTCCTCCTTCCACTATGACTCAAACCTCGAGCTTCAACACTACGGGTAGAAACTTGCTGACACAAAGCGTTCTTTCATGTTTTTGCACATTTTCTACATGGATACCACTCCCCATGTCCTACATGGATACCACTTGGACTCCTCCACATCATCTACACCAAAGGAAAATTTGATGTGTATGTTGGAATAACAATGACATATCCTCATACACGTCACACCTCAATGGCAATCCTTCGGTGGAATTCACTATGTAATCTAGGAGATAAAATCTCCTTGATGAATGGATATGGCTCACTCAGTTCAGGATAGATCAACGGTTGGTGGTGACTTGGACTATCCCTCATCGGGAAGGCAAGTTGCATAGCCTTAGTTTTTTCTTTCGAAATCCTTACTCCCGATAAATCCAACAATCATTAAATGGGGAATATGTGGTCCCGATTCACTTGAAACCTTCAACCATGCAATTTATAATTGCCTCACTTGTTCTCCTCTAATCACTCAATAGGTGGGGTCTACTACAATATCTACAACTGAGATTTATTTGGATGAACTTCTCGACAAATCAAGGGTTCTCACCCACTAGGGTTCTCTCCATCTAGAAATACCTCATTTTTACAACCTTGTGGTTCTCCCATGAATTTCTCTGTCAATCGATTCCATGGTGAGACCAATGGGTCATATCTTGTAGGCCAAATCACCAATAGATCTATGGCTCTAGACCTCTCATACCTTTTTCTTTAGGTTTCTCTCATCGAAAGTTCCTTCTGCTCATTCTCCGCAAATATTTCTAAACTCCACCTTTCTGACAGGCACCTTACATGATTAATGCATGACATATCTATGATCCAAATCTCATTAGACTATAGTCTAGGTAAATAAATGACTCTTGCTAACTCAAAACTTCCCCATCTGAAAGTTCAACTCGAAATCACTTTTGGGTTTTTCCGAAGGGCTCTCGTTCATAAAGTATTTCTCCAAAGCCCAGATCTCCGACAAGCGGTCAGGATCGTCTCTTCACATTAGATCAATGACAAATATTTATTCAAGGTTTAAACAAGGATTTCAATTGGGTTAAGGGATGTTTCAAGACGTACCATCTCATGGACTTGGAACTTTCTTCAAGGTTTTTAACTCTAATCCATCAAGATTTGACCCACTTCCTCAATACACATGTGGTGCCTCACCATGGCCTCTGTAGTGAATACTTTGATATCTTGAATGATTTCCATTCAAAGGATTTAGGAAACAAAGGGTTACAGGCCTCCATTGGACCCTTCAGACACATGCATTATAGAAAATCAATTAACATTTTTAAAGGGGTTCATTATATGAATACAACTCAAGTTTTTAACATTCAATCAGTAAGTTAAATCGACCATTGAAGACATGATGCAATTAATATTCATTAACAAAAAATTTATAGATACATTAAGGAATAATTTTCTATTTCAATTTAAACTTCCAACCAACCAACTGACTGTGGGTGAATTCCTTTCCACCCAACAATAGGCTCTGTTGCACTTTTTACTTTCTACAACAAGCCACCCCTGTGCCAGGCCATGATACCAAAAGAGGACTCTCACAAGTTGGATATCAGGACAAGATATTGGTCATGGAGGTTAGTCTCCTCCACTACACTGGAAACAACAGAAATCCCCTCTTCCCATTGAGCTCAGGGCATCCACAAGCTTACCATGTTCCATCCCAGCCAATTTTCCTTTGCACTAGGGAGTCCCTTCACTACTTCATAGTCCCCTAATGCCCTCCCTTTACCAGTGTCAATTTATTTCTAGAAAGAACCAACTCGCTAACCTCTCTTCTTCAGTCTGGACTTGGGTATTATTTGTTCCAATGTTGATTGTTTCATGTTCTGGGAAAGCTTCCCATTTTCCTCATGAAAAATTCCTAGTTTTCTTTTCTCTAGTCTGTGCATGAGCTCTCCCTCTGATAATTTGTGTTACCATCCACTCTATGTTTGTGCCATATTCCTCCTAATTCCTTTTCCCAATATGGGACATTATCTTCCTCGGGTTTCCCAACTCGCTTATGTCAGAAGAAACCCCCGAGGTCAAGCTCTCGGATTGAAGGGGAAATTCTAGGTACTCTTGGATGACAACTGCAGTTGACCCTTCACTCCTTTGAGTAGAGGTTCTTAAGGTAGTCATTGTTGAAATGTTCAATAGTACTGAGAGGGGGGTGAATCAATAATTTATACTTTTAACAATTTTTATTCTGATCTGATTTTAAAATATAGTTACGATTTATACTTGCAGTCAGTTATACCATAAATGTACTCACCATAATAACATATAATATTCAACACATTTACAAATATAGAGGTGGAAACCCATATTATGGAGATATTAAAAATATTTATAAATGAATATCAATTCATGTAGGAATAATTTTCAATGAGGACACCAATCCTATGTAGGCACCAACCTACAAGTATATGAGGACACCAATCCTCTTATGAGCACCAACTCATAAAATAGGAACCAACCTACAAGTATACGAGGATACCAATCCTCTTATGAGAACCAAATCATAAACCATGCACCAACCTGCAAATTGATGAGGACACCAATACTCTATGAACCAACCTACAAACAGGCACCAACCCGCAAATGGATGAGAACACCAATATTTTTTAGGAACTTTTATTGCACAATTTGTACTTTCATAGAAGGGAAATGCAAATGAAGACAAATTGGTGTAACGAGAGACTATCCTATCACTGCCACCTACACAAGATGTTTCTTTCTACTTAGGGTGGTAGGCCCAGGGGAGACGTCCCTGATGACCTGGGGTTTTGAGAAGGTGAAGGATAGAGGCCAAGTAAAAGGTTCCCTCTCACAAGTCACCACCAATTAGAAAGTTTGGTTAAACAACCAATAAAGACTTAATAAACCAGAAGTGTACCTGCCTGGAAAAAAGCAACATAAAACTATATTTGCAAGAGCACTTGTTGGTTAGTACTTCATATAACCACTGAATTTTTCAATAAAATAAATTGACTAATACATTGATGAAGTAAATAAATATGTATAGCATCAATAATCACAAGACAATATTTCACAATTAATGCCTTAGAAAAGATTCAAAATGAGCAGGAATAATTAATCATCAATGTCATAACACAAACATTCATCATAATCAAATAAGGTTATGCACTAGTCAATGTTTTCAGTCGCTTAGAGAAGCTTTAAATGTTGTGAAATATGGATGTAAATTAATTGAATAGTAGTAGCAATATGGTTAGTAGATCAAACTAATATAGGGTTATAAGGTGTTAATAGTTTGTTCAAAGATTTAGATGTTTGAAGTTTGTGATAAAAACACTCAAGAGAGAGGTCTTAGACTAGTGATTTCATAGGGAAAATGGAGTCAACAAGTGGCTACAAGAATTGAAGGAGAAAGATGATAGTAATAGAGCTAAAGACAAGAGGAATTTGATGGATGAAGTGTTGGTAAGCCAAGGCTTCAACCACCAAACCCTAGGGGAAAACAACCACTAAGGTGTAGGTAACCCTAGGCCTTAGTAGGTTTTCCTCCTTCTTTAACTCAATGATAAAGTAAAATCGGCTAGGATGAAGAGAAAATTCTAGGGTGTTGTAATGGCAAGGCCTTAACAATGGATTCAAAGGAAAATAGATCCTTGGCACAATTTAGTAGGTAGATATCAAATTAGAGCAAGGACAATAACATGTGCTTGATCCCTAGGGTTTGAGCTAGCAATTTCATAAATTAACAAAATGAAAAGTAAAACACCATAAACACTCAAGTAAGAGAAGAATTTCAGAATTTTACTCACATTCACCAAGCATTATTAAAGAAAACCCTAGTTGTAGACTTTCCACCAAGAAAAATGCCAATTTCACCAAAAATAGCCCTCCTTCAACAAGTGCGCACTAGAATTTTAGTCCAAGACCCCAATGAGGGCCACAAATTTCAGACCTCACACAAGTGTGAGTCTAAGATCATCTTAAAATGAGAGTTTTGTCTCTATACTTATACAATAACATTGACCTTTAATTTCACTTTAGGTCAAAAAGGTCGACATGGCCAATTTACATCAAAAATATTGTTTCATATTAAATGTCAAAATTAAAACCCTAAAGCAAGCATAAATGATGACATCATGCCCTTTTAGGGTGACATCAGGCCCTTTTAGGGAAACATTGGCCTCCTGGAGAAAAACATTAGGATTTCTTGGGCCTCAGGAACCTGCCACACGTGCCACTTGGCACACGATTGCCTCTCGAAACCTCCAAAAGCACTGAATGAATTCCTGGGTGTCCTGGGTGACGTCATGTGCCTTCCAAGGCCTACATCCTGGTGGAAAGGGAGCAACCCCCCTGGGTACAGATTTGCCAAGCTGCCTTTGGTGGAATGTCCTCCTCTTTCTTTGGTGCAATCCTCTGATCTGTCTTTGCCCCCTGCTGGGGTATCAACGCCCATCTGGTGGGATTTTATCCCCATGGAGGTCTGAAATGATCATATACCCATGTGTACCTGTCCATAAGGGTACCTTTCCATCATGTATGGTCCTGTAACGTCAAAAGATACACCCTCCATGGGCTCATAAGTCACAGGGATCATAGCAATGTCAATCACATCTAATCATCAAGTTATTAAACATGTGCATAAAAAACCCTTTACTCGGACAAGTTCTCAAAGACATTATACTAATATACAAGCCAAGTTTGGAGGAAATGATAAGACGTCCTATTGGGCTAATGCTCACTAGATGTGGGATGTTTCCGGGAGAAATCAAAACTAAGCCATGTGAGTGGATGAGGTGGTAAGGGATGTCTGGGCAAGGGGTGCAGTGATAGAAGGGAAATGTATGGCTTACCTATGGGTGCCTCTATAGATGGTGAGTTTCACCTGTCATGTATGCAAATGTTTCCAAGCCCATTTATGCCTTTTGTCTTTATTCTTATTTCTTTTTCTTTCAAGAAGCTAGTTAGGGGACATTGCCCTGGCGTGGTGACCAGTGGCTCGTGATGAGATCCCCTTTATCTTTTCTATGACACCAAGAGCCACTACCCTGACGTGGTTACCAACTCCTAGTAGTTTCATATCGCTACATGCCCATGGACCTAATAGGTTGGCTCGTGATGAGACCCCCTATCCTCTAACTAGGTCTTGTTTTATTATTTTTATGGGTCCCTCTGATTTTTGCTAAGAATATTTTTACTTCTTTCTCTGAGATCCCTGGGCGAAGAATCTCAAGGTTTCATTATTTGGCTTCTATATTTTTCCAACTACTTTTACCCTCTGGGCCTTTATCCCCTTCTTCCCATAAGGTAAGGTACAACCCTTAAATATTTAGCCAACCCAATTCCCAGACCAATGTAATTGGATGGATGAGCGGGAGAAAGATGGAAAGTGGTAAGTATGGTGGGAGTAGACGATGTATTCTCATGAATCCCCCCAGTGGAAACTCAATCCCTATGGGTACCAGCTTACTAGGGCATCCTGTCATTTCCCCCAGATATGGTCAAGTGGAGAGGTATAAGATCCAAGCACCTGTTAGAAGAAAAAAGAATTTAATGCACATATTCAAAGGTTTTGAGGATTAGAATGACACATACCATGATACCTTGACTCATTACCTCATGGAGAAAGATCCATCTCTGTTACAGGACCAAACTGAGGTGATGGATGTTGTTGCTGCTGACAAAGTGGAGGCACTGAAGAATGAAAATGTGGGCCCTCTAGGGCCATGCTCAAGTCGATATGGTTCTCAGTACTCCATGTCTAGGACCTATGGGCCTCGAGACATAATATCCTTAGTTATCCCTAAACTGGGGGATAACATCTGGCTCCAACTCGGGGACATGTGCTCACTGTAGAGCGCATGAGAACCTCAACATCTCTGGCATAACCTGTGACCTGCCTGATCTCAACATAGGACTGTTAGCAATCATTTGGGGTGGTGATATCACCCCCGACTCATATATCATAAAAAAAAAAATACAAGCATATGTACAAATGTGAATACAAACTACTCTAGCATGAAATTCAAATGGTATATACAATGAATACAAATGCCTACTTACATGTACTTACCTGTTGGATGGATTCTAGGTGTAGTAAAATGACTAGTGAAACCATCTTAGCAATGTCTCACAATACCTTCCTCTATGCTTCATCATAAACCAAAAAAGTGATAAGTTAAGCACAAAAATAACATGGGTTAGAGAATGTATCATATCATCAAAAACCATAAATTCTAACTCATGGAGGTGGGTGGTAGGGATAAAATCACGCCAAGTCATTCTCTGAGGAAAGTTCTCAATCCACTTCATGAAGGGATCGTGAAAATTCAAAGTTTCATAAAACTGACTCAAAAGGTCTGAAATCCGGTTACCTAGGACGTCCTCATAATCTGAAGTATGGGAAAGGATTGACAAGGATCTAGAAGATGACTGGAAAACTCTTAAGGGAAGGTTTAAAGGTTGATATGATAGACTTTTTTTTGAGGTATTCAACCTACCCTTGAACTCTATGGTTTTCCTCATAGGAAACTCAATACAAAAGACATATTTCCCAACTACACATTTAATGACATAGCAAGGTAAGATAATCGGAGTTAGTTGGAGAAAGTTGTCACAAGAATCCTTCTTCAGGAAAACGATGTTCTTACTCCTATCAAGACCTGAGCACAATGGTGGTTGATAATTCTCTTCATGGAATGAATCCAAGTGCTCAGAGTACTCATCATAATCCTCAAGGTATGACCAAAAATCATTAGGAAAATATGGGATTAGGTCAACCTTGGGTGTTTGGAAAGTATCGGTAATTATATCATCTCCTTTTTTCCATTGATCAAAATCTAGAGTAACCTATTGTGATAACTGTAAAGGAAACACTTGGAAATGATTCTCAATGTCATAAATGGGGTCCATATCATAACAAATGATATCCCAATTATGTCTCCCAACATGTATGAATTCAGAAATATTATTAACCATGTCACTGTCTGTATCATAACATGAAGGATTTAAAGCATTCAAAGGCTCATATATCTCCTCCTCATTTCTCAAATCATAAAGTAGAGGATCATCAAAATTTTGGAGAGGAGGGTAACTTATTGTTTTTTATTATGCAAGAGCTTTGAGGACTTGGGTGTCTTCAACATGCATCATTGTTTCATCCTCATGAGTTTCCCCTTCATCTTCAACTGTACAACAAGGAAGATATACTTTGTTCGAGGATTCCATTTCTTCTTCCTTCTCTGAATCATAAAACAAGGCATTGTCAAGATCCTGAAAAGGAAAGTGACTAACCTCATTCTCTTCTTCTTGTGCAGGGGGAAAAGGCTCATGGATGGCTTCATTAGAGAGAGGAGGGTATGTTGACACTTCATCATCTTGTTCGGGTTCCAACTCTTCAACTGTGTCTTCAACGATCCTTTGTTCTTCACTGTGGGGTTGGAAAACCTCATCAAGATCTTTTCCCTTAGCATTTTGTTGGTCAAAATTTTGTTCCCCTTCCTCTTGGAAATCAACAATAAAGGTTTCAAGGGAAACCAATCTTTCTGAACTAAGAGTGACTGGGGTACCTTTAGGGTCATTGATTTTGGTCCCTAGAGAGAAGATGTGTTTTCCCTTGGACAAAGATATATTTGCCTCGATTTGCACGACCATGTTATAAGATTCGTGGAGTGTTTTTGGCCCCTTTTTATTTAGGAGAAACCCTAAATGATCCAAGAGTGCATTGGTATATAGATACACGAGATACTTGTCTTCAGGATAATAGCTTGCAGGAATCTGATATAGCAATCTTTCAAACCTACCCTCGAAATCCATGACAGACTCGTTCTTACTTTGTCTTATATATTCGAGTATTTTTAGTAACATTTGGATATATTTCAATTTCATACCCCAGTTCCTGAGAAACCAATTGGGCCATAGATGTGATTCTAGCGATAGGGATATTATCATACCATTTCCTAGCATTTCCATGAAGAGTGGCGGAGAAAATTTTCATTACCAAATCTTCAACATCATCACTGATAGGATGGAGTTGAAAGAAAGCCCAAAAATCAATCATGTGATAGTTGGCTCTTTCCCCATCACTATCAGTGAATCTAGGGAGACACTTTTCGTACTTTAGGGGAATTTGTCGAGGGTATCCTAGGATTTTACTCATGTCTAAAGGTTTGAAGTTTCCCGGGTCCCATTGAGAAGTCATAGTTGGCTTCATCATTAGTGGAGTTGCTAGATAATTTTCTGAAATTATCAAAGAAATAAGGGAATCATCCTTAGTGGAGTCGCCAGATAATCTTGTAAGATAAATATTCTTGAGGAAAGGCTTACCAAAAAATGTCGTCTTTGAGGAGAATTGACTCAGTTTTCCCCAGAAACGGTGCCAAAATGTTATCACACAATTTGTACTTTGATAGAAGGGAAAGGAAAATGAAGAAAAATTGGCGTAACGAGAGACTATCCTATCACTTTCACCTCAACATGATGTCTCTTTCTACTTAGGGTGGTAGGCCTAGGGGAGACATCCCTGGTGACCTAGGGTTTTGAGAAGGTGAAGGATAAAGGCCAAGTAAAAGGTTTCCTCTCACAAGTCACCACCGATCAGAAAGTCTGGTTAAACAACCAATAAAGACATAATAAACCAGAAGTGTAGATGCCTGGAACAAAGCAACATAAAACTATATTTGCAAGAGCACTTGCTGGTTAGTACTTCATAAAACCAAAGACTTTCTCAATAAAATAAATTGACTAATATATTGAATAAGTAAACAAAGATGTATAGAAACAATAATCACAAGACAATTATTCACAATTAATGCCTTAGAAAAGCTTCAAAATGAGCAGGACTAATTAATCATCAATGTCATAACGCAAACATTCATCAGAAGCAAATAAGGCTATGCATTAGTCAATATTTTTAGTCTCTTAGAGAAGCTTTAAATGATGCGAAATATGGTTGTAACTTAATTGAATAGTAGCAGCAATAAGGTTAGCAGATCAATCTAATATAGGGTTAGAAAGTGTTAGTAGTTTGTTCAAATATTTAGATGTTTGAAGGTTTTGATCAAAACACTCAAGAGAGAGGTCTTAGACTAGTGATTTCATAGGGAAAATGGAGTCAACAAATGGTTGCACGAATTAAAGGAGAAATATGATAGTAATAGAGCCAAACACAAGAGGAATTTGATGGATGAAGTGTTGGTAAGACAAGGCTTCAACCACCAAACCCTAGGGGAAAACGACCACTAAGGTGTAGGTAACCCTAGGCCTTAGTAGGTTTTCCTCCTTCTTTAAATCAATGATAAAGTAAAATTGGCTAGGATGAATAAAACATGCTAGGGTGTTCCAATGGTAAGGCCCTAGCAATGGCTTCAAAGGAAAACAACTCCTTGGCACAATCTAGTAGGTAGATAACAAATTTGAACAAGGACAATAACATGTGCTTGATCCCTAGGGTTTGAGCTAGCAATTTCATAAATGAAACAAATGCAAAGTAAAATACCATAACCATTCAAGTAAGAAAAGAATTGCATAATTTTACTCACATTCACCAACCATCATCAAGCAAAACCCTAGTTGTATACTTTCCACCAAGAAAAATGTCAATTTCACCAAAAATAGCCCTCCTTCAACAAGTGCGCACTAGAATTTCAGTCCAAAACCCTAATGAGGGCCACAAATTTCAGACCTCACACAAGTGTGAGTCTAAGATCATCTTAAAATGAGAGTTTTGGCTCTCTACTTATACAATATCATTGACCTTTAATTTCACTTTAGGTTAAAAAGGCCGACATGGCCATTTTACATCAAAAATACTATTTCACATTAAATGTCATAATTAAAACCCTAAATCAAGCATAAATGATGACGCCATGCCCTCTTAGGGTGACATTAGGCCCTTTTAGGGCAACAATGGCCTCCTGGAGAAAAACATTAGTCCTTCTTGGGCCTCAGGAACCTTCCACACATGCCACTTGGCACACGACTACCTCCCAAAACTTCCAAAAGCACTGGATGATGTCATGGGTGTCCTGGGTGAAGTCATGGGCCTTTCAAGGCCTACGTCCTGGTGGAAAGGAAACAACCCCCATGGGTACGGGTTTTCCAAGCTACCTCTGGTGGAATGTCTTCCTCTTTTTCTGGTGTAATCCTTTGATCTGTCTCTGCCCCCTGCTGGGGTCTCAACATCCATCTAGTGGGCGTTTAGCCCCATGGAGGTTCGAACTGATCATCTCCCTATGTGTACCTGTCCATAAGGGTACATGTCCATAAAGTATGGTCCTGTAACATCAACAGATATGCCCTCCATGGGCTCATAAGTCACAAGGATCATAGCAATTTCAATCACATCTAATCATCAAGTTATTAAACATGTGCATAAAAAACCCTTTACCAGGACAAGTGCTCAAAGACATTATACTAATATACAAGCCAAGTTTGGAGGAAATGATAGGACATCCTATTGGGATAATGCTCATTGGATGTGGGATGTTTCCGTGAGAAATCAAATCTAAGCCATGTGAGTGGATGAGGTGGTAAGGGATGTCTGGGCAAGGGGTTTAAGGATAGCAGGGGAATGTATGGCTTACTTGTGGGTGCCTCTGTAGATGGTGAGATGCACCTGTCATGGATGAAAATTTTTCCAAGCCCATTCATGCCTTTTTTCTTTATTCTTATTTATTTTTCTTTCAAGAAGCTAGTTAGGGGACATTGCCCTGGCGTGGTGACCAGTGGTGGAAATGTTACCAAAATCATTTCACATAAATGAGAAGGTTGGCTCGTGATGAGACCCCCTTTCTCTTGGCTATGCCACAAAGAGCCACTACCCTTGCATGGTGACCAACTGCTGGTAGTTTCATACCACTACATTCCCATGGACCTAATAGACCAGCTCGTGATGAGACCCCCTATCCTCTAACTAGTTCTTGTTTTATTTTTTTTATGGGTCCCTATGTTTCTTGCTGAGAATATTTTTACTACTTTCTCGGGGATCCCTGGGTGAAGCATCTTAAGGTTTCATTCTTTGGCTTCTATATTTTGAAAGCTACTTTTTCCCTTTGGGCCTTTAGCCCCTTCTTCCCACAAGGTAAGGTACAACCCTTAAATATTTGGCCAACCCAATGCTCGGACTAGTGTAATGGGATGGATGAGTAGGAAAGTGGTAAGTATGGTGGGAGAGGACAATGGCTTCTCATGAATCCCCCCAATGGAAAATCAAACCCTATGGGTACCAGCTTACTAGGGAATCATGTCATTTCCCACATATATGGTCAAGTGGAGAGGTATAAGATCCAAACACCCATTAGAAGAAAAATAATTTAATGCACATATTCAAAGGTTTTGAGGATCAGAGCGACACATACCATGATACCCAGACTCATTACCTCATGGAGCAAGATCCATCTCTTCTACCGGACCAAGTCGAGGTGATGGATGCTACTACTGCTGAAAAAGTAGAGGTGATGAAGAATGAAAAGATGGGCCCTTTGGGGCCATGCTCAAGTCAATATGGCTCTTGGTACTCCATGTCTAGGACCTGTGGGCCTTGAGACATAATCTCCTTAGTTATCCATAAACTTGGATATAAAAGGAACCAACCTACAAACAGGAACCAACATACAAATGGATGAGGACACAAATTCTTTGTAGGAACCAACCTACAAACAAGCACCAACTTGCAAATTGAGCTCCAACTCAATCTTTCCTTGCTCCACCTTGCCACCCTTGAATTTGCATAAATGTCTTAATCTGTTTTAATAAACTTGTCCAACATTCTTCATCCATTATGTTCTCAAGCTTCATATCATATTCACTATTTATCAATGGCTTCTCACAAACCACAGTGCCTATTCTCTTCGCACTTCTTCTCCTTTGCACTTTTCATGCTTAGGCATTAAACCCCTCAACAAAGCTAGAATGATCATCACATCATTTGAAAAATGTTCTCTTCATATTTCTATAATGATCATATCCCTGCAAGTGCAATGTCCATAACTTAGGATAATATGCTTACGCTCATGAGATGATATTCAATCCAGAACACCATTACACCATCATAACCATGATTTTATCATGTCTCTGTACACTCGCATCATCTCTCTACATGTCTGACTATATTAACCTAGATCCTCTTCAAGTATTCTAATTTTCTCTCCACTCTCGCACACTCTAATCTCTCATCAATGTCAATTATATATATAGTTCTATCTAATTTTACATGGACCTATTTTACATTGGGTGCATACCCAAATGGTTTTTCGAGCCGACTAGAGTATTCTTTGTTGTTGACAATATTTTCACAGAGTATAATCCCCTGGGGCTTATTTTTATTCGTTACTTGAGTTAGACCAATGGGCATAGAACCAAGCATGTGGGACCACGCAATTTATTGCAGGGGGTTATACCCTTGACTCAGATCTCGAGGCGGGTGGCACAATAAATAGTGCACTGATGCATGTATTTCAGTTTGAACACATTGTCGAGTGAAATATATGCTATCTATTTCGACATTAAATTGTCAACTCAGGGCTCGTAAGCTTCAAGGTGCTAACACTGTATGTGAAGGTCTAGAGATATAATATAGCCTAATATACTCTAATGCCAGCAACACACTCAGATAATAAAAAGATTTAGTAAAATTTTAGTTGTAACACAGTATGTGTCAAGATAAAAAGGAAACTAATTGTTTGTACATTCCCATCACTTCATTCTTTAATTAAAGAAAGACTATAGATTCAACATAAAACATGCAATTGATCATTTTGTTTTAAAAAAGACTATAGATGAATTAACATCTACTTGAAAAGTGACTATGTGAAACTACTACAAACTGTACTCTAAAATAACTCTTAAGAGAGCAACATAATCAACATTAAGAATCTGTACTCTAAAATGACTAGAAATAAAGGTAACATTACAATTCACAGTTGCTTCTAGAAAATATAGCATTAAAATCCACAACTAATTCTACACTGGAAAAGACAACATCATGATACTATCAACATAAAGGATTGACATAAGAAATTCATATCATAAATCAACATAAGAAATTGAGAATTTATATTTCTACTTATTCCTATTCAAATGATCATTCTCTAATGTCTACGATGACGAATAACATCATGATGAAATCTCTACAAAATAGATAATTCAAATGGTATAATCTCAATATTAATTTCTATAGAAATATGCAGAGTATGAACAAAACAATCTACTGAGATCTTTGTCATTAAAGGAATATTGAATACATGTTCCTGTAACTAATTAGATCTATGAACTATTCTCTCAAAATCAGAAATTATGTTGTTGTGATTAAACTGGAAATGTTTCATTAGAGATATAATGATCACACAGTCCTGCAGTGGTTAACTTAATCTAATTTAAATGGGCTATGAACACCCTCTTAATGAATTTAACCTGCAAAGAGGATATACACATTTGCAACATAATATAAATAATTAAAATGATTACATAGAATGATAATAGAATTGGAAGAGAGGAATTTGTAATTAAACACATCTTGGATTATATAAGTATGAATATATAGAGAGATTATAGAAATTCCTGTAAAAGAGAAACTAGAAATCTAAATATATAATAAAATAAAAACACACATACTACTGGTCGGCCCCCCAAGTAGTTGTGGTACTCCAGCTCACAAGATAATCACAATTTCAACACAATTTTAAATTGCATCAGAAATATATAACAAGGACGAATTTTAACAGAGTTCACAACTATCTTCTCTAGTAATCTCATCGTTCTAGCAGACTTATGTTTATATAGAGTTTGAGAGGTCGACCATTGAAAGGGTCAACACTCTACCAAAACCAGAAAATTGTTAAATCTCTATTAATAGACAACAACTTTATTAAATTCATAGATCGAATATAGGGGTGAGTTCCAATTGCTTGAATCAAATTGTGAGAGGAACCATAGTAGGAGGATTATAACAGGAAAAAAACCCATGTTCTACATTCACTCGAAAATTCCCAGAGATATGACAAAAACCAACCCTGCTGTGCTTCGAGTTCTATATCAAGTGTTGGATGGAGGTCTGGATTTGTATGATATGTAATTTCGAGCTGGCTCTCAATCCATGTATAATTGTAAAAAACAAAATCTCTTAGGACCTAATTAGGCATATTATGCACAAAACCCATGTGCCATATTTTTCTGATTCAACTTCATTTTCCCACAAATTTAGATCAAGGTTCACTTCCTGGAAAAGGAACAATCTCCCTTCATTTTTGTTTGTACAATTGCCCACCTATCAAAAAGAACAAAGATTATTAAATTGACATTTCAATGATGCAAACATTTTAATAATGTATATAGTGAATGCATCCCCCATGATATCCATTGTTTATCTGTTTAGATGATTGTATATCTATATAAACAAGATGTTCATAGCACTAAGTTTATCATCTACAAATTATATAAAACCATGTAAAATACATTAAAAAGTAAAAAATCACATCATTTGTTTTAATGCTTCTAATCAATATATTGTAATAAATGGTATGCTTTAAAGGGTGAAGGGAATGGATTATGGTCAAATATGATGATAAAATAGTGAAATCAAGTGAAATAAAGGAGGTATTTTAGGATCCCATCACACATGTTGAAATTGTGAGGGGGTGCCTTTCTATTAACCCGTGTGCTAGTTAGTTTCCCGCAATTTGATGAGATTTGTTGATCTCCTCTCTCGATGGACGATAAGATCCACATTGTCCGATCTTATTTAATAAAAATTCCAATGTTCTTGTTGTGGGCCACACAATATATTTTTAATGGATCATTGTTGATCCATTCCGTGATCAACAGTTGATCTTCCTTCTTGTTGATCTGATTAACATCTGTTATAGATGGTGGTTCCACCAAATTTGAGGCTCACTACAATTAGTGACTCTATCATTTACGCATGCCATTGCTTTATAAATATCTATGATCCTGTTTCTGCCATGTCACCACACTACGATCCTTCCTCATGGCTTTATCACCACCGTGGATCTTCTTGCAATCAATTTATTTCCATCATTCAATTCATTAATATTTACCATTCTGACATCGAATTTCCTTGTTGATCATAGGTTTTAACATGATTTTGCATGCATGTAAACTCTTATCACATCCAACTTATCTTGAGAGCTCACATAGGCATCAACATGGTCAGTGATAAGATACCTTCAGTGTGGACTGCATTTTGTTAGCTATCTCAATAATTTGTAATCTATAACACTGACATGTCAATAGATGTCATAATATTCTCATCCACAGTCACATGATGTGATCGTACACCACAAATAACTTGTCATTAATCACTTTGTTAAATAATCAACCAAACAAACTTCCCCTACAGTGTTGACATCAATGGCACAAAAACAAACTATCCAACAATATCCCCCTTTTCATTGATGAAAACCATTGAGTAAAAGATCTCTTACTCCCCTTGTGGGTATGCTGGAAATGTGACTTAGTCATGGGTCACTATTCATTTTCTTTCTTCATTTTCTCCCCCACATGTCACTCATGTGCACAATTCTATTGACTGATGTTTTACTACATTCTCTCCCCATTTGACAACAATGAAAAGAATCCCTTTAATATTCTCTACCTTTTTGCAACTACCCATGTCAATAACTCTCCTCCCAAGGATCATAAAATTTCTCTTGTGTATTTCATGGGGCTGCTTCAGAATTGTCACAGGTAAAATTTTGTACACAATCACTATTTGTATATATTTTCCATTGATATAGGAATGCCATTCTTACGCTTTTATTGTTGATGATCCAAACATTCAAGGCCTGACCATATTTCTCATGTCTCCATGCAAACTCCCCTTATCAAATATGTTGTTGTCTTTGTAGTTGGTATATTGTGGGTGCTACTAAAAACCCCTTTTTGGTAGGATTCTAAATACACTTTGTTTGCATTGAATTTTCCTGGGGTTGTACTAACTCTTCTTGGGATAGTTCTTCTCAGTCTTGATCTTCAGATATTTTTGTTTCTGCAACATGAAATCAAATGCACTCTCTCCCTGAGTTGTTGGTTTTGTTGGGATCCCAAGAAATTTCAGCTGAACTCTTTACAGAGAAATGGGAATGACTCCCATCTTCCGTTAGAGATACTCAAATGCATCACTAGGTAGGGGTTTAGTAAACATATATGAAAATTGTTCCTTGGTAAGAAAATACTCCAACTTGACAGTCTTATCATTCACCTGTTCCCTCAAAAAATGATATTTGATTGGGATATGTTTTGTCTTTGAGTGCATCACTGGGTTCTTGGAAATACTTATGGCACTGATGTTGTAACATAGTATAAAAATTGGTTGCTTGTATTCTACCTTAATGTCTTGCAGAGCTTGTTTCATCCAATGGTTTTGTGTGCAACATGATGTTGTTGCAATGTAATCTTCTTCTATTGTGGATAAGGAAATTGAGGACCATTTCTTTCTTAACCAGGATACTAAACAACTTCCCAAGAATAATGTTCCACCACTTGTGCTTTTCCTATCATCAACACTACTTGCCCAATCTGAATCAATGTATGCTATTAGAGTAAACTTCTCTCCTTTTGGATACCATAGTCCAAAATCCATTTTTCCATTTAAGTATCTGAGAATTCTTTTGACTGCCATCACATTTGATTCTTTTGGTGCAGATTGAAATCTTGGAACCAATCCAATAGCTTGCATAACATCATGCCTTGATGTAATTACATATAAAAGGCTACCAATCATTTATCTATACATGGTGTTATCTTTCTCTGGTGATTCATCATCCTTACTCAAATTGAGGCTTGTTATCATGGGAGTACTGATAGGATTGAAATATTCCATATTGGGATTCTTTAACATCTCTTTAATGTATTTTGTCTAAGAAATGAATATACCTTTATTTGACTGAGAGATTTGAAGACCTATAAAGAAAGACAACTCACCCAACATGGACATCTCAAATTATTTTTGCATGCTCTTTGAGAACCTTTGACTCAGATCATCAGAGTCACTTCCAAATATGATATCATCTACATAGAACACAATGATAATCATATTTCCATTTTCTTCTTTGATGTAAATATTCCTTTCTGCAGTTCCTCTCTTGAATCATTGTTGTTATAGGTACTTATCAAGCCTTGAGTACCAAGCTCTAGGTGCTTTCTTTAGGCCATAGAGGGATTTCTTCGTTTCCTCTCTTGAATCCTTGTTGTTGTAGGTAATTATCAATCCTTGTGTACCAAGCTCTAGGTGCTTGCTTCAGACCATAGAGGGATTTCTTCAGTTTGCATACATAGTCTTAATTTTTTGACAACTGAAATCCCTTAGGTTGTTCAATGAATACTTCCTCTTCCAAATTTCCATTTAGAAATGCATATTTAACATCAATTTGATAGACTTTGATACTCATGTAAATTGCAAATTCCAAGAAGATTCTAATTGCTTCTAGTCTGGCTACTGGAGAAAAAGTTTCATCAAAGTCTACCCCCATCAACTTGAAAATATCCTTTACATACAAGCCTTGCCTTATTTCCCATTACTTGTCCATCCTCATTTAGTTTGTTCCTAAAAATCCACTTGGTTCCAATTACATTCTTGTCTTTTGGTCTAGGAACTAGCTCCCAAGTTTCATTTTTCTCAATTTGATATAATTCTTCATTCATAACATTAACCCAATTTTTATCTCTTCTAGTTTCCTCAAAGTTCTTTGGTTCTATTTTAGATAGTAAAGACATGTTTGCATGTTCTTGTAATCTTTTCAATTGTCTTCTTGTTTGGACACCTTTTTCATTCTCTCCAAGAATCAGTTCTTCAGGGTGGTTCTTTTGAACATATCTCGAGGGGGTCTTTATGTCTTGTCTAGGATTTTTCTCTTCTTGTTATTATACATTATCTTCCTGACAGTATTTCTCTTCTTCTTATTCCTTTGAATTATCTTCCTCATTGTCTTTCTCTTCGTCACTATATCTTGTTATTTTTGGCTGGTCATTTGTTTGCATCTCGATCCTTCCAAGCTTTTCATCATTCACTCTTACATTTACAATTTCAACAATTTTTTTCTAATATCATATTTAAACATCTGTAAGATTTTCTTTGAGAGGAGTACCCAATGAAAATACCTTCATCACATATGGAGTCAAACTTTCTAAGGTTGTGATCATCTCTTTTTATGTAGTATTTGCTTCCAAAAACCTTAAGGTGTTTAACATTTGTTGGCCTTCCTTTCCACAATTCATATGGAGTTTTTTCACTATTAGCTTAGAGTTGTGATCTATTCAGAATATAGACAAATGTGTAGACTTCATCCCTCCAAAATGTATCTGATAGTTTAGCATGATTTAGCATTGTTCTGGCCATTTCTTGTACAATTTTGTTTTTCCTTTCAACCACTCCATTTTGTTGAGGAGTTCTTGTAGCTAAGAAGTTTCTTATTATTCCATGATATTCACATAATTCATTAAACTCATTTGAGGTGAATTCTCCCCCATTATCCGACCTTAGGAATTTGATCTTCAAATTTGTTTCATTTTCAACTAATGCTTTGAATGCTTTAAAATTCCCAAAGGCTTCTGATTTATGCTTGAGAAAGGCTACCCAAGTCATTCTTGTGTAAACATGAATGAAAAATATGAAGTAAAAGTTACCTTGAAAACTTTGTGATTTGGTTGGCTCACAAATATTAGTGTGGATGAGTTCTGATGGTATTGATGTTGAATATTCCTTGGTTTTGAATCTCACTCTTATTTGTTTCCCATGTTGACAATGTTTACAAATTGGGTTTGAGGGTCTGGTGATTTTTGGCATTCCTCTTACTACCTTGTTGTTACTGACCTTGACTAATTTTTCAAAGCTTAAATGTCCTATTCTCTTATGCCATAACCAACTTTCATCTATCTGTCCCACACAACATACTTCTCTTCCAATTTTATTTAGAATATATACATTGTTTGGAGTTATGATTGTTGTTGATACCAATATGCCATTTTATTCTTTTCTTATTCTGCATTCCTGGGATTTAAACATGAGTGTGTATCCCTGGTCACATAGATGGATGACACTTAGAAGTTTATTCTTTAAATATTCAAATAGTAGAAGGTTTTTTGTTGTGGCCTTCTAACTTCCAAGGATGACTTTACCTTTCCCAATTATCTTGGAAGATTTATTATCTCCAAATGAAACACTTCCTCCCTTCTCTCTCTTTAGCATAATAAATTTGTTTTTATCACCAATCATATGCCTTGATCATCCACTGTCTATGTGCCAATAACTTTCTTTGTTTTGAGCATGTGCTGCTAAATCACAATCTTCTTGAGAACTCTTCTCTTTTTTATTACTCCAAACTTTGATGGTATTGATGACAACAATTTGTCTTTCAATAGGGGCATGTATCCAACTTTTTCAATCATGATCTTTATGGAAAAAATTATGGCATTTATAACATTCAATATCATAGTTAAATAGTGGAGCAAATGAATTCTTGTTTCTATAGTCAACAAGATTTTTTACTTTGTTATTCACATAATTATTTCGTAGAGCATTGTACATGCCTCCATTTATTCTTTGGTCATTTCTTGGATATGCTTTGTATTCTATTGCCTTATGTCCAAAATTGTTGCATGAAAAATAGCTACCAAGAAATAGATATTCATACATGTTCATAGTAGGTCTTCTTGGTGTCATCATCTTTGTGGATTCATTCTTTCTGTGAAGGATAGTTGGCTTCTGCTGATCAAGGTTTGCTTCATTGGTGTTCTCATTTTGTTCATTGGGATCGTTTAGTGACATAACATATCTCTTGGTTTCTTCCTTGTTTCTTTGTAATGTGGGGTTTGGATTGTAACCAAGTCTAGTTTTGTCGAATGTTGATCTTTGATTATTGAACATATTGTCTAACATCAGGGAACTTTGTTCAATTTTTTTACTGTTATTTATCTCAGCTATAAGTACATCTATTTCCTTCATTAGGGAAACATTTTATTTTTCAATTTTCTCAGAATATTCTTGTTTGTTCTACATTTGACTCATTATTTCCTCTTCAACTTTATTTTGTTCTTCTAGTTGAGAAGCCAGATCAAAATTATGTGACAATTTTTCTTTCAACTGTCTATTTTTTCTTCCGAGCCTTTCTATTTCATCTAGGGAAAAAAGTAATTCTCCTTCAAGATCAACATCCGCATCATCATTTTCTCCAATCTCTGGGATTTTTTTATTGTATTCATCTTCATTGGAATCTGTTTCTTAGACCATGAATAAAACATCATCTTCAACTTCTTCATCACTTTCAAAAGATGAGTAGTAGTCCACTTTGGAATAAAGGTTCTTATTTTTCTTGTGGAAGTATTTGTTCCTTTGACTATTACCCTTCCTTCTTTCATTAGGGTTAAATTTATCTTGATCTTTGTTATCCTTGTTCTTATTATGAGGACATTTGGCAGCAAAGTGTCCTACTCCACCACAATTAAAACATTTGAAAGGAAGCATACCTTTATATTTTCTAGTTCCTCTCTGGAGCCTTCTTACAAATTTGTTTTCTTCTGTATCAAAATCATCATTTGAGTTGTCACTTGATTTTTATTTTCTTATGTTAGTCTTCTTTGAGGCTTTGAATGTTGCTTCCTTTTTATGTACTTATTCTTGTCCTATTCACATCTCACAGGCTGTAATAATTCCATACAATTCATCCATTGTTAATTTGTCCAAATATTTTCTATCTTCAAGAGCTGATATCTTAGGATTGAATCTCATAGAAAGTGACCTAAGTACTTTTTGCACAATAATATTTTCATCATCTGTTTCACCTAAGCCTCTGATGATGTTTACGATTCCATACACATGAAGAAGATATGATATAATGTTTTGTTCTTCATCCATCTTTAGGATTTCAAATTGACTCCTATGAGTTTGTATTTTTTATTTCTTGAATTTATCATCTCCTTCATAAGTTTTTTTCAATTTATCCCACATCTCCTTTGCATATTTGCAGTGCATAGCTTTGGTGAATTCTAATTTTGATAATTCTTACAGAATTTCATTCATGGGTTTTGAGTTATTGTCACTGAGCTTCTTTGCACCTATGTCAAAAAGTGAATTTGTTGGAGTTTAATAACCATTCTTGACTGATTCCCAGACATCATATCCTAGTGAATACATATATACTCTCATTTTGATGCTCCGAAAGGAATAATTTGTTCCACAAAAGTATGGATATTTGCTTGAGGATAGTCTCTCATGTTTATCCATGTGATCTATTGGGATCTTCCTTCTAGTGGTTATACCTTTGTTAAAGGAATCTTCTATGAAACAAATTGTTGAAATGTTCAATAGTATTGATAGGGGGTTGAATCAATACTGTATAATTTTAATAATTTTTATTTTGATCTGAATTTAAAACATAGTTAGGATTTATACTTGCAGTCAGTTATACCATAAATCTACTCATCATAATCACATGAAATATCCAACACATTACAAATATAGAGGTGGAAACCTAGATTGTAAAGATCTTAAAAATATTTATAAATGAATATCAATTCATGTAGGAATAATTGTCATTGAGGACACCAATCCTTTGTAGGCACCAACCTACAAATGAATGAGGACACCAGTCCTCTGTAGGCACCAACCTAAAAACATACACCAACCTACAAATGGGTGAGGACACCAATCCTATATAGGAACCAACCTACAAATTGAGCTCCAACTCATTCTTTCCTTGCTCCACCCTGCCACCATTGAATTTGCATAAATGTCTTAATCCATTTTAATAAAATTATCTAGCATGCTTAATCCTCTATGTGCTCAAGCTTCATATCATATCTTCATATCTTCATAAATGTTCTCTTCATATTTCTGTAATGATCATATCCCTGCAAGTGCAATGTCCAGAACTTAAGATAATATACTTATTCTCTGGAGATGATATTCAAGAAAGAACAACATTACACCATTGTAACCATGATTTTATCAAGTATTTGTACATCTACATAATCTCTCTACACGTCCAACTATATTAACCCAGATCCTCTTCAAGTCTTCTAATTTTCTCTCCACACCCGCACACTCTAATCTCTCATCAATGTCAATTATATATATAGTTCCAACTAATTTTATGTGGACCTATTTTATGTTGGGTGCGGACCCAAATGGTTCTTCGATCCGACAAGAGCATTCTTTGTCATTGAAAATATTTTCATAGAGTATAAGCCTTGGGGTATTATTTTCTTCGTTACTTGAGTTATCCCAATGGGTATAGAACCAAGTGCGTGGGACTATGAGATTTATTGTAGGGGGTTATACCCTTGACTCAGATCTCGAGGCAGGGTGGGGCACAATAAAAAATGTGTTGAAGCGTGTATTTCCTTTTGGACACATGTTGAAATTGCTGGGGGGGGGTCCTTTATATTAATCCACGTGCTAGTTAGTCGCCCGAAATTTGATGAAAGTCATTGATATCCTCTCCTGATGGTGTTGAAATATTGACCAATACTAAGAGGGGGGGTGAATCAATATTGCTTCTTTTTGAATATTTTTATTAATAATTAATTATTAAACTTATTAGTCACAACAATTAATCAACAAGAATGTAGTGAAAGAAAAAATTAAATATAACAATAAAAAAAGTACAAGTTTCATTGTATGGGAGATACCGATCTCTCTTATTTTGAGCACCAAATTAAGGAGACACAAATCCCCTATTTTAGAGCACCAAATTAAGGAGACACAAATCCCCTATTTTAGAGCACCAACTCCCTTGTTTCAAAGAACCAACTCTAGGAAGAACCAAATCCCTTGTTTCAAAGAACCAATTTTAGGAAGCACAAACTCCCTTGTTTCAAAGCAACAACTCCCTTGTTTCAAAGCACCAACTCTAGGAAGCACTAACTCCCTTGTGAAAAAATATTTAACATGCAAAGGATTGCAATCCTCCTGAGCTACTCCCTACCACCCTCATTGCATAAAAATGGTTATAGTTTATTTCTTGGACTATGCTCCTTCTTGTTGATATTTTGATGTAGATTGTAGAGACAGTTTCTTTCTACCACGATTTATGGTTTATATTGTATTTCAATAGGTATAAGATTGAACCATTTTGTTTTTTGACGATGAACTATTGCACATATTCATTTAATTTTAACTATAATTCTGACATTTAATAGTTCATTTAAACTTAAAATACTTCAAATCCTTTGTAAGTTATTTATCGTCTTGGTTAACTGGTCTAACGGTTCAAAATTGGAATTCTGGACCAGAAAACTCGTGAGCTCACATGTGTTCCTTTCATCTCTGTTGTCATCAAAATGCACCTTTGTTTCTTGTATCTACAAATTGAATTCTACTTAGAATTATTTTATGTAGCAGGTTCACGGACCAACGGACTTGCAAGCTCACATGTCTTCCTTTTCATCTCTGTTGTCATCGAAATTCACCTTTATTTCCTCCATCTACAAATTGAACTATACTTAGAATTATTTTATGTAGCGGGTTCGTGGGCTCACATGTCTTATTTTTCATCTCTGCTGTCATCAAAATGCACCCCCATCTCCGCTACCTCCATAATGAACCATACTTAGTCATTTTTGGGGTTTTCACCGGTTGATGGTTTGGTTTTAATCATGCGTTGAGTGCATGATCCACACTTACCCTATCCTTCCATTGTACTCGATCAAACGGTCGAGAAATATCCCATAGGATATTAGATCAACGACCAACGTTATTTCGCGATTTCAACCTTCAAGGATTTTGGTTGATTCAAATTTATTCACACCCGAAGGGTCAACGTCGGATGACCACGATCAACAACTGGGATTTCAACTAATATACCTATAATATTGGATGACTAGAGGGATTTCTCAATTTCACGATTTCGTTCCTCTTCCTTGTCTCCAATAACCGCCAAAGTGGAGAAGTTCCGAAGTCCTGAAACTTTATAAACTTGTGCTGGACTTTGATTGACGACTGAAGATCAATCAGTTCGATCTAACGATCGAGGATTTATTATGGACTTGATCGACAACCTACGCCATTTCATGGTTTCATCCTTCGGGGATTCCACCCGTTTCAAACTTATTTATCCCTGGAACGGTCAACATCGAATGACCAAAAAACACATCAACCCAATCGAATGGTTGAGTATTTAATGGTTCGATCTAACGACTCTGGTTATACCCAAAATTTCTCAACTATATCTGACAGATCTTTCTTACTTGGCTCCCGATATAACGATCCAAAACTCTCCTTGATTCAACGGTTGTGATTGCTCCCAAAATTCAAAAGGGAATGGTCGTGATTCCATGAGCCTTTACAAAGGATCCATATTTGCACAATGCTCTAGCTTCTGCATGATCTATGCAATGTTATTTATCCTGAGTTTTTCTTTCCTCCTGCGTTTTCCTCTACATACGTTTTCCATGGTTGACATCAATGACAACTAATTTTACAAAAATCTCCTCCTTTGGCATTGATGGAAACTTAGTAAAATATCCTTTCAATATATTTGAGTTTTATTACTTATTTTACTTCGTATCCTCCCCCTTTGACAACAATGACATAAGGGATATTTATTTTCTCTCTCTGAGATGATGGTCCCCCTGTGCATGTGCTCCCCTTGTCTGATGAAGCTTTTTTAGTTTAATGAGGTGTGGGAATTACTCCAAATTTATGTTGAAGATTTTCAAAAGAACTTATTGGTAGAAGTTTTGTGAATATGTATGCAATTTTTTCTTTAGTATCATCATATTCCACTTTGATGATCTTTTGAGAAACCTGATCTCTCAGAAAATGGTATTTAATTGAGATATGTTTGGTTTTAGAATGCATAAAAAGATTATTAGATAGGTTTATAGCACTGGTATTTTCACAATTAAGAATAATTGGATGATTATATTTTACTTGTAGGTATTCTAGGGTTTGTTTCATCCAAGTTACTTGAGTGTAGTAGGTGGTAGAAACAATATATTCAACTTTTGTTGTTGACAGTGATATAGATGTTTTCTTCTTACTTAGCCAATATACTAAACACTTTCCTAGGAAGAATTCTCCTCCAATGGTGCTCTTCCTATCATCCACACTACTATCCCAATCTGCATCAGTATATGCATTTAATTTAAAATATATTTTTTTTGGATACCATAATCCAAAATACAAGGTAGCTCTTACTGCAATACTCCTTTCCTTCAAATGAGTCTCTTTCGGCATAGATTGAAATATTCCTATGTTGGCATGTTTATAGGAAAAATGTACTTTTCATTGATGGAAAGAACAACAATGATGATGCCATGATTATAGGCAGAGTGTGCAATGATGCCAAACAGGAAAGAAACAATGATAGCATTAGGAATCACAGGACCATGAGAAATTGTTGTCTACAAGTTTAGGAGGACTAGCAAGGAGCATGCACATGATTCCTTAGAATCCGTGAGTTTGTAGAAGGAATAAAAGCTCAGGAGGAATAATGCAGAGTGGCACGTAGAGCGCAAGTGTGGACCAGGGCCGAGGTTAACTTCATTACCAAAGCTTAGTAGAGATAGTGTTTTTCAGAAATGCAGACGAGTCCCAAAGTCATCAGGACTCACAAAAGGATCAAATGTTGAGGCCTTTGACACTTAGAAATTCTTCCAAGTCGGGAGGAAGCATATGCTCAGGAGGAGGAGCGAAAATGGTCGTTGGATCGAACACTGTGAAGACTCTGGACCGTTAGATCAGATTCCAGATAGGAGGAATGAGTGCGCAAGAGAGGAACAGATCCCATCCGTTGGAACTGAGCACAAAGGAATAACAACTGTTAGATCCAGTGGATTTTCGAGGAGGTTATCGTTCAGGGAATCTCACTTCGAAAAAATTGGCAACTTGAAAGTTGAATTACCCAAAGCCCAAAATATGAAATGAATCTGGACCATCGGATCTGGAGAAAATGTGATGATTGACAGATTGAATTAGTGGAAGGACAGGATAAGAAAGGGTTAATATCTGAGATCACGATCACGATCACCCGAATATCCATCATCTGTCAGATCAAATTAATTGAAGGGTAAGTTAAATGGGGATAAAGAGTTTAGAATTTGATTATCTGAATACTTGTCAGTCGTCAGATCAAACATGAATTTCCGTCAGTCGTTGGATAATTCTAAGTGGAAGGACAGGATAATCTAGAAGATCTGCATCGCAGATAGAACGGGTTGTTGATCTAAGATCTTGATCCAATGAACATCATTATTTTTGGGTATAAATATGTGAGGAGGTTAAGCTCCAGATAAATCACTTCGAGAGTTTAAGTTTGAGATTGAAATCCCTGAATTCTGAAGACCTAGAGAGTCGAAATGAATCCTTGATTGTTGGATCGTCTGAAGTAAATATCAGTCATTAGATCATCCAAAGAACATCTCAAGCGTAAGATCGTCCAAAGTGAATCTGGGTCGTCTGATCTAGAGCGTCAGTTTGAGATTTGAAATCTCCGAAGTCTGGAGACCCGGAGAGACAAACGAATCCTTGACCGTAGGATCATCCGAAGTAAACTTCAGTTGTCAGATCACTCTAAAGTGGAAGGACGGGATAAGATAGAATAAGGGTGCACTAATCTCAGCGACCGAGAATTGGGCACTCAGATCTACGGTCGACAGGGCAGATTGGACCCCCCTGACCTTTTTTCCTTTAACTGTGGGGGGGGGGGTTTGATTTGGTGGTATTTTCCATGTGGGACCCTCATACGTGTCACCTTCCCGTTAACTCAAACCCCCCTCACTCATTACCACTTACTTCCTAACACCCCCTCCGAGTAAACCACCAAACCATTCATACATACCACCTTCATGTTCCAATGTCACACTCCACTACCCGCTACATGTCACACTCTACTATTGCACTCCGCCACCACACTCCACTACACTGCCCACTCATCTCACCCACATCAGCAGACCACCTCAGCAAGGACATGAGTCGTCCGATCTGAAAGATCACTTCAAGTGTATTCTCAACCATTGATCATAGTATAGTGGAAGGATAGTGTAAGTTTGAAAAGTTGAAATCCTAAAGTTTCGAAGGGTGAAGTTCTGATAGCCGTCCATATCAATGTTTGATTAAGTCCTAGCTGTCAGATTGAACAATGAAAGGATGGGTGTAAAGATCAAATCTTAACCGTCTGTTCAGGAGCATTGTCAAGATCATGAGATCAACAGTCCCATCGCATTGCAAGGATAAAACATGCTCGGGTCTCAATTTTTCATGAGCGGGCTGCAATCGAAACCACGGTTTTGGAGAAAGGACACATGGAGGCTTGTAGTGAATTGTGGGGCGAAAAACAGGTTTTCTTCAAACCGCTTATGGACGCGCCCGCAATCATGTAGTCACGTGAAGTTAATAGCCCAAGGTCATATCATGAAACTGAGCTAGAGGTCACTAAACCAAGATCAGGAAGCGTCTTTTGAATAGGTGTTTGGTCATAGTTGATGGTCACATGAAGGAAGGGGATTAGAAGCCAAAGAAGCCAAAATGACTCTCTGTAACTGATAGAACGGAGTGATTGTATCTGCCATAGAATTCAAAGAGATTCAGGGTGATCAACAGAGGAGATGAAGAGTCTCGAGGTAACTACCAGTGGAATGAAGACTCATCATAGAGATAATTGACAAATGAAAAAGCGTCGGAGACTGTAACTGCTAGAGAAGCCAAAGAATCTCAGGATAACGACCACTGATGAAGAACAGACTCAACATGATCACTAGAGAGAATGAAGAGTTAGGTGTATGATCTGGCAGAGGACTTGGCATGATAAATATAAATAGAACAAAGAAGATATGGTTTCTTATGTTGAGAGTTATTCATGCAGGTAGAAGCATGATGTGTGCAGCAGCTGAAAGGCACAAAAGAGGCATAGCGAATAGAATGGAAAGAATACACAGAGCATAAAGTGTATAAGAAAGACATAGAACAAAAGGATATCTGATAGAGGAAGAGAAATCTAAGGTTCTTATGCAGAGACATAGCAAAAGATCAGAAATCTCAAGAAGATGCGAGCAGGAAGATACTGATGCAGGCAGAGCAGAGCAGTGTAGAAGAACAATGATGAGACTGGTAAGCCATTGATAAATACTGTATCACTATGATAAATTTATGAAAAGAAAAGATTTATATTTCAGGGTGGTAGGGAGGTGCTAGGGAGGATTGTTGTCCTTAGAGTTTAAAGTGGGTGCTTGAACACGGGGAGTTGTAGCTTCCGTCTAGTTGCAACCATAAAAACTAGGGTGGCAGGGTGGTGCAATGGAGAACCATTGTTCTCTGTTATATAGGTTGATGCATGTGTGACTGGAAGTTGATGCTTCCATCTAGTTGGTGATGGAACACTCAGGAATTTTGTGCTTCCATCTAGTTGGTGCTGGAACACTCAAGGAGTTGGTGCTTCCTTCTAGTAGGTGATAGAAAAACCACAAAGTTGTTGCTCTCAGCAAGTTGTAGGTTGTAAAACAAAGGTGTTAGCCTCACAATGAGTTGGTTCTCATAAGAATGATAATGTACAGAAAATAAAGATTATTTATCATATCAAGAAGAAGAGGTTTTTCCCTTTATGGGTTTCCTCAAGAAATATCTGTCTCTGTATATTTCATGTGTGTGATTGATGTTCAATATTCTATTGCTTACTTCACTGCATTATTGTGATCGTCATTGAGTGTTCTGTAAAGAGTTTCAAATGGGCATAATTGTTTAAGCACAGTAACAAATGATTCACCCCCCCTCTCAATTGTCCAACAATTGGTATTAGAGCAGGTTCATTTTATTTAAAGGTAAATCAATAATCTTAAACATGACAAGTCATGAAGGAACTTCAACCAATAATCCTCCTCTGTTTGATGGAATAAATTTTTCCTTCTGGAACGTTAGGATGAGAACCTACATAATGGCTTTAGGTGCATATGTCTGGGTTGTGGTAAAGACTGTTTATGTAAAGCCAATTGTACTAGCTTATAAGGATGACAAGCTAGAATCATCTTTAATGTTAAGGCTGTGAATGTTATTCTGAGTGGGCTTGAAGAAGTAGAATTTGTAAAAGTCATGAACTTAGAATCTGCTAAAGAAATGTGGGACAAACTCATTAGCAGTTATGAAGGTAATGAGAAGGTAAAGAATACCAGGATTCAAACCTACAGATTATAGTTTGAACAACTAAATATGAAAGAGGATGAAACTGTTGGGAAGTACTTTCTGATATTTTAAGTGCTAGTGAATGCCATGAAGGGTCTTGGTGAGAATATTGAAGACGCATTTTTAGTTCAGAAGATTCTAATATCTCTGCCTGATAGATTCAATCCAAAAGTTTTCGCAATAGAATAACTGGATGATCTTAAGACTCTGTCTATTGATCAACTCCTAGGAACTCTATATTCTTATGAAATGAGGATTAGTAAAGATAAATCTACTACTATAGAAGCATCATATAAATCATATAAGAATGAGGATTCTAAGCCTGATGAAATTGAAGCAAAATTTGTGAGAAGACTAAAGAAATGATCAGGCAAGTACCAAGGCAAGTTTCCCTTAAAATGTTTTAACTGTGGAAATATAGGCCACTTTGCATATAAGTGTCCACACAAGAAGAAGGACCATAACTCTGAAGGTGAAGAGAAGTACAAATCCAAGATATTTGGTAAAAATAAAATTTTATGTGCAAACAATGATGACTCTTCAAGAGACACAGATAGTGACTCTTCTTGTGAAGATAAGGTTAATGAATTTGTTCTTATGGACAGAGAGGATTATGAAAATGAAATCATGTGAAGTGATGTTAAGAATGAAGAATTTGTGGTTGAATTGGAAGGAGAGCTGATCAGTTCTTTAGAAGAGATTGACAGACTCAAACTTAAGAAGAGAAAACAAAAACAATTGTTGATGTAGTTTGAAAAGAATGGTAAAGAGCCAAGTGAATATTTTGTTTTGTTAAAAGTAGAATTAGAAGAAGCAAAGAAAATAGAAGATATTCGAAGACAACAATTAGCAGAGGAGAAGGTGAGATGTAAAGCTCTGGAAGAAGAAGTAGTGAAAACTAGAAAAGAGTTGGAGAAGTTTCAAGACTTGTATCAGCAAAATCTGTCAAGTATCAAAGCCTCAGAAGCAACCATTCTAAATCAACAAAGGAATCCAAAGTTGAAAAATGGTTTCGTTTATGAAGAGGGATCAAGTGGTGGTCAACCAAGCAACAAATAGTCCATCAAGTTTGTCAAATCTACAACCAATGAAAACAACAAACCTGTAGAAACAAAGGAAAATAATCAGTTGCTAAGGAGGAGTAAAGAAAAAGGTGCAAGAAATGAATATGTAGATCAAATAAATAATGCACCCCCTGCTCAAGGAAATCATCAACATGGAAGAAATCGACCTGCTCAATGAAGACATCCATTTTCTAGGTACAAAGATTTTTTCTATGGATATTGTTTCTACTGTTCTAACTTTGGCCACAAAGATGTAAATTGTTCCTTAATATTTAGACATGAGAAATCAAGACACCCAAGGAATAAATATCTTCCAAAATAAATAATGAGACTGCCAAGTAACAAACAACCACATATTGCAAATTGTCAAATTAATTTTAGAGACATGCAACCGAGGATGTCAAGAAATAATGAGCATTCAATGAGTAGACAACGTTGCACCAATCACTTTGACCTATTGAACAATGAGCTCGAATGCTATAACTATCATAACTTCAGACACAAAGCTGCAAAATGCCATCTGAAGAATTACAAAGAAGATCTAAGGATAAAAACATTAGCTAAAAATGCCAGCACATGGAAAAAGAAAGATAGTGAAAAATGTGATCTAGTTCTTTCAGCTCAAAAACAAAAAGACCCCTGGTACATAGACAGTGGATGTTCCAAACACATGACTTGAGACAAGGATAAGTTTATGTCTATAATTAAAAGAAAAACAAGAAATGTGACCTTTGGATATGATGAACCAGGTAAAATCAAGGGTAAAGGGATGGTGAGTTAATGGAAAATGAAAAGCCCATGATGTGGTTCTTGTAGATGGGACGAAACATAACTTTCTCAGTGTAATTCAAATATGTGACAGAGAATTTGAAGTGTTGTTCACTTCCAAATATTGTAAGATAAAGTCTGTAAACTCAGGACAAGTGGTGGCTAAAGGCATAAAGACAAATAATGATGTTGATATTGAATCCTCCCCTGCAAGAAAAGAAGAAGACTTAGATACAATAAAAGAATGTTTTGTTAGCATTTATCCCATGGAAGAAGTAGAAGAAGAATCATGTAATAAGTTGGAAGCAGAAGTTGTGAATCTTAGAAAGAAAGTTGAGAATTCAAACATCCAAATAAAGTTCCTAAAAAACTCCATGACCTTGGATGAGATCTTGGATAGTTATAGATCACCAAATGACAAATCTAGTCTTGGATACAACAAGGAAGAAATCAATACTCCTAAGAAACCGGATGCAAGTCCTTCATTTGTAAAGGGTGAAGACAAGTCTGACACAGGTCCTTCATTTGTAAAAAGGGAAAGCAGGTATGACTCAGGTTCTTCATGTTCAAATAATGAAAGAAATACTACAATATTTAGAAGATTAGATCAAGAAAGACACCCAGAAGCTACTCATACACCTCAAAGTAAGTTTATAAGAGAGACACCTTCATGGATGAATCAAAGGAGGTATGAGAGTTTTTGTAACGGTTATTATTTTTCCGTGTGATGAATATGGTCATAAAATCCTTAGATTGTAGGCATCATAGAAGAAAATTGAAGTTGTTGTCATACCAGATCAGAGAACAAAGTTCAAGAAACCAAGACACTCACAGATGTGGATAGCAAAGACTGAACAAGTGAACACGAGTGAAGTTAATTGTTGCAAAAATAATTGCAGTCATGTGACAAACATAGTATAAAATTTCTCAGACGGCTTTAGAGAAATGTACAGTAAAGAAGCATCTTGGATAAAGACAGATACATCTGGTTAGAGATCGATGAGAATCAATGGGCAGATCCAAGGGTTGTTTGAAAAATCTGAGCTACAATTGTGCAGTGTTCCAGTAGGACAACGACATCCGCAACAACAACATTCCGATGTACAAAAATGATATACATGACATCCTGTAGATATAACAAGAGGAAAGACCTTGTCATAAAGAGATAAACTTTTACCAAAGGGGGAGAGCAGTCAGAAGTAAAGAGAGAAGAGTATTGGGGGGAGTCATTCAGTTATGACAAGAAAAGGTTGATGAAGGAGTCCTAGTAAGAGAGGTGAGAAATATTGAGTATACTACATAGGACACAGTTGAAGTTGAAGATGAACAGGTCCAAGAATCCAATATTTCATTCCAAGACTAAGTGCATCCCCATAAAATACCATTTTCTGAGAGAGAAAGTCACCAATAAGATTGTTCAGGTTCATTACATTCCAGCCACATAACAAATTTCAAACATCTTTACTAAACCCCTAGCCAAGACACCATTTGAAAATCTCTGTCAGAAGCTGGGTGTCATCCCTTCTCTCACCTAAGAGAATCCATCCTGTCAAGGGGAGTATGTGTTGGTTGAATATCCAATACCTCTGAAAAGTACTGCAACAACTCAGGGGGATCATGTTTTCTTTGACATTGATGTCAAAGGGGGAGAAAATGAGTGGTATGGATGATACAGTTGGAGGTCCAAGAATAATAGCACAACCTTTTAGGGTTTCCATCAATTCCAAAGGGGGATATTGTTGGCATGTTTACAGGAATAATGCGCTTGTCATTGATGGCAAGAAAAACAACGATGATGGCATGATTACAAGCAGAGTGTGCAATGATGGAAAACAGGAAAGCAACAATGATAGCATCGGGAATGGTGAGACCATGATAAATCATTGTATACAAGTTCAGGAGGACTAGTAAGGAGCATTCCCAGGATTCCTTAGAATCCATGAGTTTGCATAAGGAATCAAAGATCAGGAGGAATAGCGCAAAGTTACATGCAGAGCGCAAATGTGTGTCAGGGCCGAGGTTAACTTCATTGCCAAATCTTAGGAGAGCTAGTGTTTTCAGAAATGCAGACAAGTCCCAAAGTCATCAAGACTCGTAGAAGGATCAAAGGTCGATTCCTTTGACACTTAGAAATTATTCCAAGTCGGGAGGAAGCATAAGATCCAGAGGAGGAGCGACAGTGGTCGTTGGAACGAACACTGTGAAGACTTTGGACTGTTAGATTAGAGTCCAAACAGGAGGAACGAGTGCGCAAGAGAGGAAAAGATCCCATCCATTGGATTTGAGCGTAAAGGACCAACAACCATTAGATCCAGTGGATTTGCGAGGAGGTTACCATTCGGGGAATCTCACTTTGGAAGAATTGGCAACTTGAAAGTTGAATTACCCAAAGCTCAAAATCCGAAATGAATGTGGACCATCGGATCTGGAGAAAATGCGATGACCATCGAATTGAATTAGTGGAAGGACAGGATAAGCAAGGGCTAAGATCTGAGATCATGATCACCTAAATATCCGTCAGTCATCGGATCAAATTAATTAAAGGGTAAGTTAAACAGGGATAATGAGTTGAGAATTTGATTATCCGAATACCCATCAACCGTCGGATCAAACGTAAATTTCCATCATCCATTGGATAATTATAAGTGGAAGGACATGATAAGATGGAAGAGATGCATCACAGATAGATCGGGTCGATGATATAAGATCCTGATCCAACGAACATCATTTGTTTTGGGTATAGAGATGTGAGGAGGTTATGCTCCAGAGAAATCACTTTGAGAGTTTAAGTTTGAGATTGAAATCCCTGAAATCTGAATACCCAGAGAGCCGAAATGAATCCTTGATCGTTGGATCGTCCGAAGTAAATATCAGTTGTCAGATAATCCGAAGAATATTCCAAGTGTCAGATCGTCCAAAGTGAATCTGGGCCATCTGATCCAGAGCATCAGTTTGAGATTTGAAATCTCTGAAGTCTAGAGACCCAGAGGGACAAAATGAATCCTCGACCGTAGGATCATCCGAAGTAAACTTCAACTGTCAAATAACTCTAAAGTGGAAGGACAGGATAAGATAGAAGAAGGGCACGCTAATCTCAGCGGTTGAGAATTGGGCACTCAGATCTACGGTCGACAGGGTAGATCAGACCCCCCCAACCTTTCTACCTTTAACCGTGGGGGAGGGTTCTGAGTTGGTGGTATTTTAGATGTGGGACCCTCAAATGTGTCACCTTCCTGTTAATTCGGACCCCCCTCGCTCATTGCCACTTACCTCCAAACACTCCCTCCAAGTAAACCACCAAACCATTCATACATACCACCTCCGTGTTCCAACGTCACACTCCACTACCTGCTACACGTTACACTCCACTACCATGCTCTACCTAGACACTCCACTACACTGCCCACATGTCTCACCCATGTCAACAAACCACCTCAGCAAGGACACGAGTCGTCCAATCTGAAATATCACTTCGGGTGTATTCTCAACTATTGATCATAGTACAATGGAAGGATATTGTAAGTTTGAAAATTTGAAATCCCGAAGTTCTGAAGGGAAAAGTTCCGACAACCGTCTATCTCAATGTTTGATTAAGTCCTAGATGTCGGATTGAACAATGAAAGGATGGGTGTAAATATCAAATCTGAACCATCTGTTCAGGAGCACCATCAAGATCGTGAGATCGACAGTCCCATCGCATTACAAGGCCAGAACATGCTCGGTTCTTAATTTTTCATAAGCGGGCCGCAATCGAAACCACAATTTTGGACAAAGGATGTATGGAGGCTCGTAGTGAATTGCGGGGAGAAAATCGGGTTTCCCTCAAACCTCTTATGGATTCACCCACAATCGTGTGGTCATGTGAAGTTCATATCATGAAATGGAGCTAGCGCTCACTAAACTGATATCGGGAAGTGCCTTTTGAATTGACATTTGGTCACAGTCGATGGTCACATGAAGGAAGGGGATTAGAAGCCAAAGAAGCCAAAATGACTCTCTGTAACTGACAGAACGGAGTGATTGTATCTGCTAGATAATTCAAAGAGATTCAGGGTTATCTCTAGAGGAGATGAAGAGTCTCGAGGTAACTCGTCATAGAGACAATTGACAGATGGAAAAGCGTCGAAGACTGTAACTTCCAGAGAAGTGTTAGAACAAGATTTGCCTCACCCTATGAAATATTTCAGAGAGGGCCTTACTCCATTTCCCTATGCAGACTTACTTTCCCTGATTGATGAATCCAGAGACAAAAATAAATATTTTTCCACTTGTATGCACCTTGCAAGATACACAACATGCATATACGCTGGCTGCTCCACTATAGCCCGTGTACATCAGGATTTGTGCCAAAAAATCAAAATTAAATGTCAAGTTTCCATGTCACGGAAAGAGATATCTAATCCTTGGCCTTCCATATACTAGAAATGTTCCAAATTGGCCCTTCAGTTTCATTTTGAAGGCTATAAAGAAGCCAATTCTGAGCTATGGAAAAGAGAGAGAATTCAACTTTGAGAGAAAAGAAACTCTGGAGAAATTATTAATTCATTATTGAGTCTTCATCCCTTTGTCCTTTAAGTCTGAACACTATGTTCAACCCCCAAGCTCTTCCCTTATTGATGGAGAACCTCTCTGTCTCCCTTATATGAGCTTGCCTTTGGTGGAGGATTGAAGTGGTGGAGGCTCAGTTGGAAGGAATTGGGTTTCTTGGTTTCGAACCGTGCCGACAATGAAGTCTGTAATGTTTTCACTTTTGCTGATCATTTATTAATAGAAATACTCCTTTCCCATCCAATTGATATCTTACGAATATATGTATTATGATCCATGGGCATGTTTGTTTTGTATACTAATGGATTATGCTATCTGATGTGTTGACCTTTTATATTATCACTACATGCTTTCTCTTCTTGTTTGTTGAGAACTTGTTGCAGGTATAAATATTTGGGTCGAAGTGCTCAATGGTGGACATCATCAAACGTTTGGACGAGGTAGGCCTCTTTCTTACCTCCTTTTCACATTAGTTTATATATCATATGCTAGAATTGAGTCAATTTCTACAGTCACTCCTATCTTTTGTGGTTCACCCTAGCCATAGAGAGATTTTCCTCGTAACATAATTGACGACCATATTGGGGATCTTCTTTCTTAGGGTTTGAAGTACTTTTCTCATTAGATTTCTCTCATTTCTATTGTGGTTCTTGTCGTGTCATTGCTTGACAACTCTTGTTCACTCTGGGTCTGAGTTTTCAACCTTTCTCCCTTGCCTAGCCTTGTTTCAAAGCATATACACGTCTTTTTGCTTGATAGTCGTGTACACACGTGTGCTTTCTCACTGCAAGCTGCGTATATATGCTCTGTTTGCCCAAACAATCACATACACCTTTTTTCCTTGCCTATTTTCTTGGTTTGGTGTTTGTTGGGTGGGATTTGATGCTTGTTGAGCCTTCTTAGGTCTCTGTAGTGCCTGTTGAGTACCTGTGGGATGACAAGAAACCCTCTTTTGGTTGAATTTTTGGGTGAAGTTTTTCTCTTCATATTTTCATTTTTATTGTCTTTGTACATTGGGATGGGTGATTTGATACTTGATATCCTTCTTGAGTTATCTTTCTTTTATACACAGTAGGTTTATATATCAAGTTACTTTTCAATCCATGCATTTTGAGTTTTGATATATTGAAAATACTAAAAATAGGCACTTTTCATTGCTTGCCTTTTTTGTCTTTTGAGTTTTTTATCATTAGCTTAGTGTATACAGTGAAAGATTGCATCTTTACTTTTGAATCGCATATTTGAATTTGAAAATTGCATCTTTTTTTAGGAGCATATCATTCATCAAAAGTTGAAGTTATGACTTTGCATTACTTTCATATTTACTTTTCTTGCAGAGTCATAACATCATTGGTTTCATCACCATATACCTTTTTGAGTAATCACAGCCATAAAATCAATGCTATAATTTAAAATTTATTAGTAACGATTGTATTTTCTAGGGTGCACAAACTAGCCTAGGATTTAGTGCCTTGGAATAGGATTTTGTGAGTAAAATTCTCCAAGGCAATTAAATCAACATATGTGTCTGAGTCAGGGAGTAGAGAAATACATTGTATAATTAGTAAGATCATGAGGCTCCGCTCACACTAGAGTTAATCACGAGGTCGTACGAAGTTGGTTGAATGGATATCCCTCAGATACTCGCCTAGTGTCAAAGATATTTTTGTGGATTTATTTGTATTTGGGGATCTTGCTAGTTCCCATACCTCTGTGAGAGTCGATGCTTTCAAGGTTTCAGGATTTGCTACCCTGTCCATACTGTGATCCAAACTCATGACTTCTCACCTGTGCATCTGTTATACAATGGTTTATTAGTTTCTTGACTTAGGTATCTCATAGGTTACTTGTAGGGGTTATTCTGCAAGTACCCTGGGTCAGATAGGGGTCGGACAACACACAACCTTTATGGAGGATTACCTCTCAGGGGGGGTCCAACCGACTAGTTTTTAAGCCCATGAGGGCCCCTATAACTGATTATGTTACCTTCGATCTTTAGCAGGGAGTCTCAAGTCTCTCCTGGACGAGACATAACTTCTTTAGGGAGGGAGGCCACTCAGCCACTTTAGCTCGTTTACATGCATATTGGCCATTTGACTTTTGGTGTGCTCTTTGCTTACTAGTTGGCCTTAAGAGTTTATTCTGAGTTGTATTTATCACGGATAATGGAGTCCCTGTTGCTCCCTCATTTACTGCTACCTACCCCATAGTACCTACTCAATTCATGGGGATGAATCCTCTTGTTTCTTATAATGGTATGCATAATTATCATACTTAGTCCACACCCTGGGCCTCTAGCCAAGTTTTTGTTGATATTCCCTCACCCATGAAATCGTCTCCCTGGTCCACTTATATGAATCCTAGCATTGGATCTGGGGGAACCATGGCCCCGATGCCTACATCCTCGTTTGATATGAGTCATATCCCTCAACCCTCTTTCACAATGGGAAGTTGGAACCTCCCCTCTTATGGATCCAATCCTAGTTATGCTCCTTCAGGAGCCAATACTTAGATGGATACTTATTCTACTTATTACACTCCATCCATGTATCCTCCATCTACCACGTCATTTCCTTTGAACACTTTCTCCATGGAAAATCTTCATATATCCCCGGGTGTCTCTCATGGGGAGAATCAGTTTTACAGTTCGGGCTATCCTCTTTATGGAACCCCTTCACAAGGGGGAAACATATATCATCACTCGAATATTCCCTATCATACTTCCGTCTCTTCACAGACTTCAGTGATGATGCCTGTTCAGACCTCTATGAATCAATTAAATGGAGGATATTACCTTCTCGGACAGGGACAGAGGGTAAACCAGGACCCCTCCTGGCCTGCTATGTTTCAAAGTCAATCTTTCCCTGGACCTTGGCATCAAATGCCAAAGCCTACTGCTATCCCAATTACTGTTAGTCATACTGGAGCTCCATCACCAACCTCTATCAATTATGTTGAGGATGGGTCAACTACTCATGCTAGTCATGTTGATAGCCCGTCCCCAGCCTCTGTCGATCATGCTGGGGGCACCTTTATTATCAATGTCGCATCTCCAACCTCCATATGAGATGACTCTCCCACCTCTACCTATCATGTTGAGAGTATGCCATCAGCCTCCATGAATGATGTTGGACACATTGAGAAACCTAGATGTCTCATACGTAAACCTAAATTCCTTTGCAGGACTTGCAAAGGAAATCACCTTACTCGTCTATGTCCAATTACCGTCGGGATACCAGAAGCATGGGGCTTGCCCAAGGGCCCTTAGGATTATGAGGAATCTGTGGTTTCTCCTCACACTACTTCCCCCTTGATTGACATGGTGGTAACACCGATACAATCTCCTCTTGACCTCACCCCTGTATTCAAGGGTGATGTGTCCCCTATCCCTGTTGACATGAATCCTCTTCAACCTAGAGTTGAATAAGTGGTCGTACCAGGGCAATCTCTAGTCAATCCTACTCTCCTCGTAGAGAGTGATGCATTGTTCGATCATGTTATCGACATTCTTGATCTGGTACTTTCTAAACAAGAGAGAGCTTTCCTTTCACCAAGTCCTCTCCCTCCTGGTTTTGAGGAGATCACCTTTGACTGGGATAGTCCTATAGGGTATCCAATACCCCCGCCTATGTATTTTCCATTAAGAGACATGGTCTGATATATCACAGAGACTATATACTCAGTTAGTGCTTTATCCTCCTTAACTTGAAGAGATTTAGGTTTTCCCATGCTTATGTCGGCTATTCGTAAGATACTGACATTTCACAGAAGGCCGATATAGGAGCCTTGGACTCCCCCCTTACCTACCAATTAGAATAGCGTCAACGAGTCTCAATTAATCTTTTTTCCGACTCATGTAAAAAGAGAAAATATTTTCAAGTGATTTGTCCCTTTCACACTCGTTAAATTGGATTTGAAAGATCATGAGTCTTAGTTAATCTCTTTTCTGACTCATTACCAAAAATAGAAAATATCACCGAGTGAACTTGTCATTTTCACGCTCGTAAATCAGATTTGAAAAGACGTCTACCTGGCACAAGTTTATCCCTTTTTCACACCAAGTAGACTAAAAGACATAAAAAGGGACATTTTTTGGTGTTAAGTTATGATTGCATCTCATGCCCTTGCTTGCAGTATTGAGCCTATAGCCAGTTCTCACTTTGTGTTATAAACCATTTGCCTCATCATTTTTGCATCCTCAATCAAGTAGAGCCTTGTTTATATCCTTTTCAATTTGACACCCTATACCTAGGAGGGAACATCCCTCGAGTGTCCATCTCCTACATGCACTTCCCTGCATCGAGCATAGGTATGTTCCACTGTTGGAACTATTTTTTCTTACTTGCGACACCTGTTTCCTCCTCTGTATCATAGCATTCATTTGTTATGAAAAAACAAAAAAAGACGGGCGGGAAGGGAGTAATATATTATATTTGGCAGTGGTAATGTCGCCTTTGAATAGAGCACAAAGTTATTTGATTCCATTCGTCATAATTTTGGGATTAGCATGGCCTTAATAAGTTGAACTCGTTACAGAGCCTTCTCTTTCGACGGGTTACTCTTCTAGTCCCTACAGAGAACTTCATTGATGCCTCCTGCATCTCATTATTTTATCATTGGGTCTATGCCACCAAATTCCACCATATATATCATGCTCTTTCTCAAAGGAAGCCTATTGACCTATGTCGACCACTCCTCAGAACCCTTGACTTTTCATGTTGGCCATACCCTCAGTTTGTCTCAGAATCACATGATACTTTAGTCCTATCATGCACCCTGTCCCTACTTTCATCATTGGTAGGTAACCTTGAACCCAACAGTCGACATTTCATCATTGGTCGTTGATTGGGTGGTTTCCCTTTTGTTCGATGACAAGACATCTATTCACACATTATGATTTGTGCAGTGTCTTGGATGCCATTAGCCTAATTGGTGGTTTCCTCACCTTTGTCAGTAGTTTTCATCATTGTCTTCTATTCAAGGGGTCTTTTTTGTATACCTCTTGCACTTGGAACATGTGAAAGATGCATAGGTTCATTGGTTTGTGAACTTGTTCTTATTCCGATTCCCACCAAATCATGAAGCTCTTTCTTTGTACCTCATGTTGACCAATGAGAGATGCCTTAATGCTCTCCTTTCAGCGGGTCTCTTTCCATTGACATTATCCCATTATCTGGAAATGAGACCTAGAGTCTTATGAGTACCTTGAGGCTTACAATCATCAGTGGCAGGCTCTCTCGCCATCGATAGTTGTTAATACATCAATGTCTCCTAATTGATGGATTCTTCAGGTGTTCAACACCGACTCCTCTATTCACACTTGTAAGAATGTACTCAGTGCCTTGATACCTAATTTCATTATTAGTAGGTTGTCTCACATTTGTTAACAGTATACTTCAATGACCAGTAATCAAATGATGTCTCATTGTGTTCGACCTCAACTCCTTTATTCACATGATGTAGACTTGCACCTTTGGCGGATTGTGTAGATAAATACTTGAAGACATCACTATGTGGCCGCAACTTTTCTGAGTTTTTGCATCCTTTTCATTGGACCAATACCTATATGACTTCAGTGATCATGGGAGATCAGATTGTACTGCATGGTATACAAATATCTTCAGTTTGGTTTTGAGACTGTTTCTACTAGGCCTTGTTCGTGACTATGAAAACTATAAGCATATGACCACATTTGTATTTTCCTATTCATGGCCACAGACATTTATATGGTATATTTTTCACATGGATCTGCAGTGTATTTTTGGCATCCATGTATGCAAAGTTAGTGCAGATTATAATGAGAAATTGAGTTCGTCCAGCTGGTTCTCTACCACTCCACTTATGGGTTATTTATAATGTATTTCGGCCATCGCAGATACTCCTTCGACCTCACACATTAGGGGGCATCTATTAGAAAAATATTTTCCTCACCCTATGCAATCTTGCATAGAGGGAATTACTCCATTTCCCTATGCAGACTTACTTTCCCTGATTGATGAATCCAGAGACAAAAATAAATATTTTTCCACTTGTACGCACGTTGCAATATATACAACATGTGTATACGTTGGCTGCTCCACTACAACCTGCGTACATCAACATTTGTGCCAGAAAATCAAAATTAAATGTTGGGTTTCCATGTCACGACAGGAGATCTCTGATCCTTGACCTTCGATATACTGGAAACATTCTGAATCGGACCTTCAGTTTCATTTTGAAGGCTATAAAGAAGCCAATTCCGAGCTATGGAAAAGAGAGAGAATTCAACTTTGAGAGAAAAGTTATTCTGGAGAAATTATTACTTCATTATTGAGTTTACATCTTTGTCCTTTAAGTTTGAACACTGTGTTCAACCCCCAAGATCTTCCCTTATTGATGGAGAACCTATTTGTCTCCCTTATATGAGCTTGCCTTTTGTGGAGGATTGAAGTGGTGGAGGCCCAGTTGGAAGGAACTCGATTTCTTGGTTCTGAACCGTGCTGACACGAAAGTCTGTAATTTTTTCACTTCTGTTGATCATTTATTAATAAAAATACTCCTTTCTCGTCCAATTGATATCTTGTGAATATATGTACTATGATCCATGGGCATGTTTGTTTTGTATATTAATGGATTATGCTATCTAATGTGCTGACCTTTTATATTATCACTACATGATTTCTCTTCTTGTTTATTGAGAACTTGTTGCAGGTATAAAGCTTTGGGTCAAAGTGCTCAATAGTGGACATCATCAAATGTTTGGATGAGGTAAGCCTCTTTCTTATATCCTTTGCACATTAGTTTATATATCTTATGATGGAATTGAGTCGATTTCTACAGTCACTCTTGTCTGTTGTGCTTCACTCTAGCCATAGAGATATTTTCCTCATAACAAGAAGCCACAAAATCTTAGGATAATGACCACTGATGAAGAACAGACTCAGCATGATCACCAGAGAGAAAAAAGAGTTAGGTGTATGATCTGGCAGGGGACTTGGCATGATAAATATATGAAGAACAAAGAAGAGATGGTTGCTTCTATTGAGAGTTATTCATGTGGGTAGAAGCATGCTATGTGTATCAGCTGAAAGGCACAGAAGAGGCATAGCGCATAGAATGGAAATAATACACAAAGCATAAAGCGTAGAAGAAATACATAGAATAAAAGGATATCAGAGAGAGGAAGAGAAAGCCGAGGTGTGCATGCAGAGACAGAGCAGAAGATCAGAAAGCTCAAGAAGATGTGAGCAGGAAGACACTATTGCAGGCAGAGTAGAGCAGTGTAGCAGAACAATGATGAGACTAGTAAGCCATTGATAAATACCGTATCATTGTGATAAATTTATGAAAAGAAAAGATTTATATTTCAGGGTGGTGGGGAGGTGCTAGGGGGGACTGTTGTCCTCAGAGTTTCAAGTGGGTTCTTGAACACAGGGAGTTGTAGCTTCCATCTGGTTGTAGCCAGAAAAAATAGGGTGGCAGGGTGGTGCAAGGGAGAACCATTGTTCTCTGTTATACAGGTTGATGCTTGTGTGACTGGAAGTTGATGCTTCCATCCAATTGGTGCTGGAACACTCAAAAAGTTGGTTATTCCATCCAGTTGGTGCTGGAACACTCAGGGAGTTGGTAATTCCTTCTAATAGGTGCTAGAGAAACCATAGAGTTGTTTCTCTCAGCAAGTTGTTGCTTGTAAAATAGAGGTGGTAGCCTCACAATGATTTGGTGCTCATAAGAATGATAATGGACAAAAAATAAATATTACTTATCATATCAAGAAGAAGAGGTTTTTCCCTTTATGGGTTTCCTCAGGAAATATTTGTCTCTGTATATTTCATGTGTGTGATTGATGTTAAATATTCTATTTCTTACTTCCCTACATTATTATGATCATCATTGAGTGTTCTGTAAAGAGTTTAAAATGGGCATAATTGTTTAAGCACAGTAACAACTGATTCACCCCCCCTCTCAATTTTCCAACATCTTATTAGTCTTATAGCATGTATGATATCAGATCTTGTTGTTGTTGCATATAACATGCTACCAACCATTGATTTGTACATGGTTTGGTATACCTTTGGTGAATTATCATCTAAGATTAGTTTGCATCTGTAGTGTCCCCAAGGCCGAGCCCCG
>SNQJ01S0050683.1:46563-74241 GCA_010110895.2 Picea sitchensis | reverse complement strand
GTTGGTTGTGGAGCCTGATTATCTTCCTGATTCAGAGGTCTTTTACTTTCAACTGTGTCTATACCCCATGAAGCATTTACAGCCCAGAAGTATGTACACTCTTTCATGCGGGGGAGTGCAGAGGGGGGGTACCCCCTCTGCAGGGTCCGAAGGGGCTATCCCCCCGACTGGGGGGTCTGGGGGCAAGCGCCCCCCAGAGAAAAAATTGCCTTGTAAATGTATATTGTAATTTCATTGAAAATCTGGACCGTTCATTATAAGGTCACAGATATAATGATAGAGATTATGTTAGGGTTTTTTTCCCTAGAAGGAAACCCTCTTTTATGAGGGAAACATATTGCAGCTATGGTTGATGGCGAATATTGTATTCTGAGATAGGAGACTGTCAGAGAAAGAAGAGGAAGTTATAGTGGGTTTGATGTAAGTTGTATCCCTTCATATGCTGGATAATAATAAAGGAAGGACCTGACAATTTCTCTGGTGGACGTAGCCCACACTGGGTGAACCATGCAAATCTGTGTCTCTATTGTATTGTGTATCTTCTGTGTTTTGTTTCCGCATTTGTTTTATTTTATTGCTCCACGGTCCTGTTTTTCTAACAGACATCACAGAGGTCCAGTGGGGAAACATCATATAATACCTCATCCTTGAAGGGTTGGATGTCGTATGATAATCAACACTGTTGGCTGACACAAAGATCTCATCCTTGGCGAAGCCACCCAATGTTGTATGGCTACGAGTGTGGTGTTGTTGACAATCTAAACTGTTTGATGACCTCTAATGAGATGAGGTTCTTCTGGATTCCGCTATCAACAATAAAATGCAGTGGGGTCCCTTTCACCCACATTTGTGAATGAAAAAGGCGCTCCCCCTCTTCAGGATATGTTGGTTCTATTGACTAAACTGCTGCGGTCGCGACAATAGCAGTGGGGTCTACGTCAATGATCTGTCCTTTAACAATATTTTCAGAATCAGATTCTAAATCAGGGTTCGCCTCCTTGTCTTTGATCTCAGACACCAATGACTATTTTGAGCGACATTCATTGGTGTTTTTCCAGGGGATTTTATGGAAATTACACCATTTTCCGGTGTCCTTCATTGTCTTCCCGTGACCCTTCTTTTCCTGTTGCTTGAACTGGTTTTCGGGAAACTATTTGTTAGGAACGTCTTTTTCATAATTTGGTTGTTACGGATTTGCAGACCTGAACTCTCATTTGTTCTGGTGCTTAAATTTCTGCTTGATTTTAACAACATATCGATAAGCAACACTGAGTGATGAGATGTCCAGAAAATCCATTTCAGTTTGGATGTATTTGTGTAGAGCCCCACAGTATTTTAGAACCAAATGTCATTCAGAGTCTTTGATACCTATCTTGGTGCGCAAGGTATGGAAGGTATTGGTGAAGTCCGAAACTACTTGACCCCTATCTTGGCACAGTGTGGTCCATCTCATGTACTGGTCCTCATAGTTGCCAACAGGGTCATACTGTTCCTTTACCGCATCCACAAAAAAATCCCAAGTGGGCTCGACCCCATATATTCCAAACTCCTCTGTGGAACTATGATCCAAGTAATTTTCCCACCAATGTTTGACATGGGGGAGAGCTTTAAGGAGTGCGAAGGTGATATTTTTTCTGTCGGAAAAATTGTAAACAGAGAAATAACCTTCTAGCAGGTTTAACCATTTGTCTAGGGCTTCTGCATCTATCTGTCCTTTAAATACATGTATATCAAAATTAACTTGTACCTTGAAAGGTGAGGTGCCTCCAAAGTGGCCATTTGATGAATATGCGCATGTTTCTATCGACAGGCGTTGAAGGATGTGGGAAAAATTTCCATCATTTCGTCCCTCTGTCATGTGAGAGATTTCTCAAGCAACAGATTGATATGATCGTCTCCTCCATCGTTTTTATTTTCTTCTGCCATTGATGGTTTCTTGGGTGTGCGAGAGTGATTTTCCTCAAGAGAGACAAGCTTGAGACCCAACTTTCTATACTTGGAACTTGTCGGGTACATGCACTGAAAAACGATCAAGAGCATCCTGCTCTGATACCACTGATCCAAATTATTTTCAGCACGAAATGAGAGCGGAGATATAATAAGGAAATGCACATAAATATTATGGATATTCAATAATATAATAGAAATATATCAGAGATGAAACCATAAACATATATATACAGTAATACACGATTTCTATTAATGAAATAAATGTACATAGACTGTAAAAATATAGAGTGAAAGGCTCGCTAGAATGGTGGTAGCTTATCTCTGAGAAGAGATGTGATGGCTACTCGCATTCACCAGAAGATGATTACAATGAGGCTCATAAGGGATTTTTATAATAAACCAGAATGCCAAAAACCCTAGACATCCAAAAACCTAACCCTAGGAGATGAAGCACCAAAAGTCATGTGGGCCCTGTTTGGGTAAGTTAATACATCAACTTCCCAAGGTCGTAACGTTTGCATACGATATCCGTTTTAGGCGCATGATAGCCTGTTTGAAAGATATCATCGAGGAGATTCATTTTGTCACTCAATCATGAATTCAACTATCATTGAGAAGCTTGATCCTGAAAAACCTTCATCTAGGCCCTCAAAATGGCCCCGAAAAGTTAAAAACTACTAAAAATAGTAAATTACCAAAATTGCAAGAAAACTATTTTGAGATAGTTGGAAAAGGTGGGTGGCCACCAATATCTACCTGGATCAATCCTCCCTCCTTAGGAAGCAATGGTCTCCATTGCGTTGAGTGCTTGGGGGAGAGGGAAAAACATTTGCTGAATCTGCATCTTGATGAGTTGCTTGCCTTGTTGGAGAAGTTATGCTGCTTAGCTTGTTGAAGGTTGTCACAAACATGTGGCTGGAAGGGTTGGACCTTTTTGTCCAGTCTGGCTACAGGAGATGCCTGTGTGCAGAAGGAATCTTTGCGCTTTACTGCAACTTTTTCGACTTGATTCTATTGGATAGAAGGTGCTTGGGGCGAGGTTGTAGTGGTTGTAGCGTCCTTCTATTCCCCTTTTGAACAGATTGCGAAGAAGCTGAATTTTGCAGTATGAGATACTACCTTGCGACATTGTTTAGGTGGAAAAATAGTTGGATCTACCTCTTGTATTCTATAGAGGTGACCCCCCAAAGTAATAATGAAACTACAGGGTCGAGACTCATAAACAACATGGCGTCTCCACATATATGGTTGTCCTAAGAGGACATCAAACACATCCAGTGGGGAAACATCACATAATACCTCATCCTTGAAGGGTTGGTTACATATGATAATCGACACTGCTGGCTGACACAGAGATCTCATCCTTGGCGAAGCCACCCGATGTTGTATGGCTGCGGGTGTGGTGTTGTCGACAATCCCAACTGTTTGATGACCTCTGTTGAGATGAGGTTCTTCTGGCTTTCACCATCAACAATAAAATGCAGTGGGGTCCCCTTCACCCACATCTGTGAAAGAAAAAGGCACCCACCCTCTTCAGGATCTATTGGTTCTTCTGGTTGAATTGCTATGGTCACGAAAATAGAAGTGGGGTTTGCGTTAATGATCTGTTCTATACCAGTATTTTATGAATCATATACTGAATCAAGGTTCGACTCCTTGTCTTTGATATCAACCACCAATGAATGTTTTGAGAGACATTCATCGGTCTTGTGCTAGGGGATTTTGTGGAAATGACACCATTTTCCGTAGTCCTTCTTTGTTTTTCCGTAACGCTTCTTTTCATGTGGCTTAGAATAGTTTTTAGGAGACTGTTTGTTAGGGCCGTCTTTGTAATACTTTGATTGTTGCGGATTTGCAGACCCGAAATCTCATTTGTTCTGGTGCTTAAATTTCTGCTCAATTTTAACAACATATCGATAAGTAGGACCGAGTGATGAGATGTCTAGAAAATCCATTTCAGTTTGGATGTATCTGTGTAGAGCCCCACGGTATTTCAGAACCAAATGTTGTTCAGAGTCTTTGATACCTAGCTTGGTGCGCAAGGTATGGAAGGTATTGGTGAACTCCGGAATTGCTTGGCCCCTATCTTGGCACAGTGTGGTCCATCTCATGTACTGGTTCTCATAGTTTCCAACAAGGTAATACTGTTCCTTTACCGCATCCACAAAAAAATCCCAAGTGGGCTCGACCCCATATATTCCAAAATCCTCTGTGGAACTATGCTCCAAGTAAGTTTCCCACCAATGTTTGACATGGGGGAGAGCTTTAAGGAGTGCGAAGGTGATCTTTTCTCTGTCGGAAAAATTGTGAACAAAGAAATAACCTTCTAGCAAGTCTAACCATTTGTCTAGGGCTTCTGCATCTATATGTCCTTCAAATACAGGAATATCAAAATCAACTTGTTCCTTGAAAGGAAAGGTGCCTCCAAAGTCGCTGTTTGATGAAGATGTGCCTGTTGCTATCGACATGAGTTGAAGGATGTGGGAAAAATTCTCCATCATTTTGTCCCTCTATCACGTGAGATATTTCTCAAGCAACAAATTGATAGGACCATCTGCTCCGTCGTTTTTCTCTTCTTCCGCCATTGAGGATTTCTTCTGTGTGCGAGAGTGATTGTCCTCAAGAGAGACAAGATAGAGACCCAACTTGATATACTTGGACCTTGTTGGGCACATGCACTGAAAAATGATCAAGATCAACCTGCTCTGATACCACTGATCCAGATTATTTTTGGCATGAAATGAGAGCGGAGATATAATAAGGAAATGCATAGAGATATCGTGGATATTCAAAAATATAACAGAAATATATCAGAGATGAAACCATAAACACAGATATATAGAAATAGACGATTTCTATTAATGAAATAAATGTACAGAGACTGTAAAAATACAAAGTGAAAGACTCACTAGAATGGTGGCAACTTATCTCTGAGAAGAGATGTGACAGCTACTTGCATTCGCAAGAAGATGATAACAATGAGGCTATGAAGGCATTTTTACAATAAACCAGAATGCCAAAAACCTTAAACATCCAAAAACCTAACCCTAGGATATAAATCACCAAAATTCATGTGAGCCCCGCTTGGGTAAGTTAGTACATCAACTTCCCGGGGTTGTAACTTTTGCATACGATCTTCGTTTTAGGTGCATGATAGCCTGTTGGAAAGGTATCATCAAGGAGATTCATTTTGGGGGCTCAATCATTCCCTCATCTATCGTTGAGAAGATCGATACCAGAAAACCTTCATTAAGTCCCTCAAAATGGCCCTGGAAGTTAAAAACTGCTCAAAATAGTAAATTACCAAAATTGCCAGAAAACTATTTTGAGCCAGTTGGAAAAGGTGGGTGGCCACTAATATCCACTTGAATCAATACTCCCTCCTTAGGAAGAAATGGTCTCCATTGCATTGAGTGCCTAGGGGAGAGGGAAAAGAGTTTGATGAATCTTCATCTTGATGAGCTGCTTGCCTTGTTGGAGAAGTTGCACTGCTTAGCTTATTGAAGGTTGTCATGAACATGTGGCTGGAAGGGTTGGACCTTTTTATCTAGTATGGCTATAGGAGATGCCTGTTTGCAGAAGGAATATTTTCACTTTGCTGCAACCTTGTCGACCTGCTTCTGTTGGATAGAAGGTTCTTAGGGCGAGATTGTAGTGGTTGCAGTGTCCTTCTGTTCCCCATTTGAACAGATTGTGAAGAAGCTGAATTTTTCAATATGAGATACTACGTTGCGACACTGTTTAGGTGGAAAAATAGTTGGAACTGCCTCTGGTATTCTGTAGAGATGACCCCCCAAAGTAATAATGACACTATGGGGTCGTGACTCATAAAAAACATGGCGTCTCCACATATATGGTTGGCCCAAGAGGACATCACAAACATCCAGTGGGGAAACATCACATAATACCTCATCCTTTAAGGGTTGGATTCCATACGATAATCGACACTATTGGCTGACATGAAGATCTCGTCCTTGGTGAAGCCACTCAATGTTGTATGGCTATAGGTGTGGTGTTGTTGACAATCCCAAATGTTTGACGACCTATGCTGATATGAGGTTCTTCTAGCTTCTGCTATCAACAAAAAAATGCAGCGGGGTCCCCTTCACCCACATCTGTGAATGAAAAAGGCGCTCCCCCTCTTCAAGATCTTTTGGTTCTTCTAGTTGAATTGTTGCGGTCATGACAATAACAATGGGGTCTGCGTCAATGATCTGTCCTTTACCAGTATTTTCAAAATCAAATTCTGAATCAGGGTTGGACTCCTTGTCTTTGATCTCGACCTCCAATGACTGTTTTGAGCGACATTCATCGGTGTTTTTCCAGGGGATTTTTTGGAAATCGCACCATTTTTCAGTGTCCTTATTTGTCTTCCCGTGACCTATCTTTTCCTATGGCTTGGACTAGTTTTCGGGAGATTGTTTGTTAGGGCCATGTTTGTCATACTTTGGCTGTTGCGAATTTGCAGACCCGAACTCTCCTTTGTTCTGGTGCTTAAATTTCTACTTGATTTTAACAACATATTGATAAGCAACATCGAGTGATGAGATGTCCAAAAAATCCATTTCAGTTTGGATGTATGTGTGTAGAGCCCCACGGTATTTTAGAACCAAATGTCATTCAGAGTCTTTGATACCTAGCTTGGTGCCCAAGGTATGGAAGGTATTTGTAAACTCTGAAACTGCTTGGCCCCTCTCTTTCCACAGTGTGGTCCATCTTATGTACTGGTCCTCATATTTGCCAATAGGGTAATACTGTTCCTTTACCGCATCCACAAAAAAATCCCAAGTGGGCTTGGCCCCATATATTCCAGACTACTCCATGGAACTCTGTTCCCAATAAGTTTCCCACCAATGTTTGACATGGGGGAGAGCTTTAAGAAGTGTGAAGGTGATATTTTCTCCGTTGGAAAAATTGTGAACAGAGAAATAACGTTCTAGTAGGTTTAACCATTTGTCTAGGGTTTCTTCATCTATCTATCTTTCAAATACATGAATATCAAAATTAACTTGTACCTTGAAAGGTGAGGTGCCTCCAGAGTGGCTTTTGATAGAGTTTCCCTTGTTGCTATCGGTAGGCATTTAAGGATGTGGGAAAAATTCTCCATCATTTCGTCCCTCTGTTGCGTGAGAGCTTGCTCAAACAATAGATTGATGGATTGTTTGCTCCGTCATTTTTATTTTATTTCACCATTGAGGGTTTCTTGGGTGTGAAAGAAAGATTTTCCTCAAGAGAGACAAGCTTGATACCCAGCTTGCTATACTCAAACCTCGTTGGGGACATGCACTGAAAAACGATCAAGAGCAGCCTGCTCTGATACCACTGATCCAAAATATTTTTGGCACAAAATGAGAGCGAAGATATAATAAGGAAATGCACAGAGATATTGTGGATATTCAATAATATAACATAAATATATCAGAGATGAAACCATAAACACAGAGATAAAGTAATACACGATTTCAATTAATGAAATAAATGTACAGAGAGTGTAAAAATACAGAGTGAAAGACTCGCTAGAATGGTGGCAGCTTATCTCTGAGAAGAGATGTGACGACTACTTGCATTCGCCAGAAGATGATTACAATGAGGATTTGAAGGCATTTTTACAATAAACTGGAATTCCAAAAACCCTAGACATCCAAAAACCTAACCCTAGGAGATGAAGCGCCAAAAGTCATGTGGGCCCCATTTGGGTAAGTTAGTACATCAACTTCCCGGGTTCGTAACTTTTGCATACGATCTCCGTTTTAGGCGCTTGATAACCCGTTTGAAAGGTATTGTCAAGGAGATTAATTTTTGGAGCTCAATCAATTCTTTGGATATCATTGAGAAGCTATATCCCTAAAAACCTTCATTTAGGCCCTCAAAATCGCCCCGTAAGTTAAAAACTGCTAAAATAGTAAATTACCAAAATTGCCAGAAAACTGTTTTGAGCCAGTTGGAAAAGGTGGGTGGCCACCGATATCCACCTGTATCAATGATCCCTCCTTAGAAAGAAATGGTATCCATTGCGTTGAGTGCCCAAGGGAGAGGTAAAAGCGTTTGCTGAATCTGCATCTTGATGAGTTGCTTGCCTTGTTGGAGAAGTTGCACTGCTTATCTTATTGAAGGTTGTCATGAACAAGTGGCTGGAAGGGTTGGAACTTTTTATCCAGTCTGGCTACAAAAGATGCCTGTGTGCAGAAGGAATCTTTGTGCTTTGCTGCAACCTTGTCGACCTACTTTTGTTGGATAGAAGGTTCTTGGGGTGAGGTTGTAGTGGTTGTAGTGTCCTTCTGTTCCCCTTTTGAACAGATTGTGAAGAAGATGAATTTTGCAGTATGAGATACTACCTTGAGGCATTGTTTAGGTGGAACAATAGTTGGAACTACCTCTGGTATTCTGTAGAGATGACCCCCCAAAGTAATAATGACACTACGGGGTCTAGACTCATAAAAAACATGGCGTCTCCACATATATGGTTGGCCCAAAAGGAAATCACAGACATCTAGTGGGGAAACATCACATAATACCTCATCCTTGAAGGGTTGGATGCCGTATGTAATCGACACTGTTGGCTGATATGAAGATCTTGTCCTTGTCGAAGCTACCTGATGTTGTATGGATACGGGTGTGGTGCTGTTGACAATCCCAATTGTTTGATGACCTTTGCTGAGATGAGGTTCTTATAACTTCCACTATCAACAATAAAATGCAGTGGGGTCCCCTTCACCCACATCTGTGAATGAAAAAGGTGCTCCCCCTCTTCAGGATCTGTTGGTTCTTCTAGTTTAATTGCTGCGGTCGTGACAATAGAAGTGGGGTTTGCGTCAATGATCTGTCCTTTACCAGTATTTTTGGAATCATATTCTAAATCAGGGTTCGGCTCCTTGTCTTTGATCTTAGCCACCAATGACTATTTTGAGCAACATTCATCGGTTTTGTGCCAGGGGATTTTGTGGAAATGACACCATTTTCTGGTGTCCTTCTTTGTCTTCCCGTGACCCTTCTTTTCCTATGGCTTGGAATGGTTTTCAGGAGACTGTTTGTTAGGGTTGTCTTTGTCATACTTTGGTTGTTGCGGATTTTCAGACCCGAACTCTTGTTTATTCTGGTGCTTAAATTTCTTCTCGATTTTAACAACATATCGATAAGCAGCACCGAGTGATGAGATGTCCATAAAATCCATTTCAGTTTGGATGTATCTGTGTAGAGCCCCACGGTATTTCAGAACCAAATGTTGTTCGAAGTCTTTGATACCCAGCTTAGTGCGCAAGGTATGGAATGTATTGGTGAACTCCATAACTTCTTGGCCCCTCTCTTGCCGCAGTGTGGTCCATCTCATGTATTGGTCCTCATAGTTTCCAATAGGGTAATACTGTTCCTTTACCGCATCCATAAAAAAATTCCAAGTGGGATCGACCCCATATATTCCAGAATCCTCTGTGGAACTCTGATCCCAGTAAGTTTCCCACCAATGTTGGACATGGGGGAGAGCTTTAAGGAGTGCGAATGTGATATTTTCTCTATCGGAAAAATTGTGAACACATAAATAACCTTCTAGTAGGTTTAACCATTTGTCTAGGGCTTCTGCATCTATCTATCCTTCAAATACAAAAATATCAAAATTAACTTGTTCCTTGAAAGGCGAGGTGCCTCCAAAGTGGCCGTTTGATGAATATGTGCCTCTTGCTATCGACAGTCTTTGAAGGATCTGGGAAAATTCTCCATCATTTCGTCCCTCTGTCGCGTGAGAGATTTTTCAAGCAACAGACTGATTGGATTGTCTGCTCTGTCGTTTTTCTTTTCTTCTGCCATTGAGGGTTTCTTGGGTGTGTGAGAGTGATTTTCCTCAAGAGAAACAAGATCGATACCCAACTTGTTATACTCAGACCTTGTTGGGGACATGCACTGAAAAACGATCAAGAGCAGCTTGCTCTGATACCACTGATCTAGATTATTTTTGGCACGAAATGAGAGAGGAGATATAATAAGGAAATGAACAGAGATATCATGGATATTCAATAATATAACATAAATATGTCAGATATGAAACCATAAAAAAAGATATACAGTAATACACTATTTCTATTAATGAAATAATTATACAGAGACTGTAAAAATACAGAGTGAAAGACTCGCTAGAATGGTGGCAGTTTATCTCTAAGAAGAGATGTGATGGCTACTCGCATTCGCCAGAAGATGATTAAAATGAGGCTTTGAAGGAATTTTTACAATAAACTAGAATGCCAAAAACCCTAGACATCCAAAAACCTAACCCTAGGAGATGAAGCGCCAAAATTCATGTGGGCCTCATTTGGGTAAGTTAGTACATCAACTTCCCTGTGTCGTAACTTTTGCATACGATCTCCGTTTTAGGTGCATGATAGCCCGTTGGAAAGGTATAGCTGAGGAGATTCATTTTGGGGGCTCATTCATGCATTCAAATATCATTGAGAATATCGTTCCTGAAAAACCTTAATTTAGGCCCTCAAAATGGCCCCACAAATTAAAAACTTTTAAAAATAGTAAATTACCAAAATTGCTAGAAAATTGTTTTGAGCTAGTTGGAAAAGGGGGGTGGCCACCAATATTCACCTAGATCAATCCTCCCTCCTTACAAATCAATTGTCTCCATTGCGTTGAGTTCTCGGGGGAGAGGGAAAAGCATTTGCTGAATCTGCATCTTGATGAGTTGCTTGCCTTGTTGGAGAAGTTGTGTTGCTTAGCTTGTTGAAGGTTGTCACAAACATGTGGTTGGAAGGGTTGGAACTTTTTATTTAGTCTGGCTACAGGAGATGCCTGTGTGCAGAAGGAATCTTTGTGATTTACTGCAACTTTGTTGACCTACTTCTGTTGGATAGAAGGTCCTTGGGGTGAGGTTGTAGTGGTTGCAGTGTCCTTCTGTTCCCCTTTTGAAAAGATTGTGAAGAAGTTGAATTTTGCAGTATGAGATACTACCTTGCGGGATTGTTTAGGTGGAACAATAGTTGGAACTACCTTTGGTATTATGTAGAGATGACTCCCCAAAGTAATAATGAAACTACAGGGTCGAGACTCATAAACAACATGGCGTCTCCACATATATGGTTGGCCCAAGAGGAAACAATAGACATCCAGTGGGGAAACATCACATAATACCTCATCCTTGAAGGGTTGTATACCATATGATAATCGAAAATGTTGGTTGACACAGAGATCTCATCCTTGGCGAAGCCAGCCGATGTTGTATAGCTGCAGGCGTGGTGTTGTCGACAATCCCAATTGTTTGACGACCTCTGCTGAGATGAGGTTCTTCTGGCTTTTGCTATCAACAATAAAATGCAGTTGGGTCCACTTCACCCACATCTGTGAATGAAAAATGTGCTCGCCTCTTTAGGATCTGTTGGTTCTTCTGGTTGAATTGATGCGGTCTTGAAAATAGAAGTGGGTCTGCATCATTGATCTGTCATTTGCGAGTATTTTTAGAATCAGATTCTGAATTAGGGTTCGACTCCTTGTCTTTGATCTCAACCACCAATGATTTTTTTGAGAGAAATTTATCGGTGTTGTGCCAGGGGATGTTGTGGAAATGACACCTTTTTTCGATGTCCTTCTTTGTCTTCCCGTGACCCTTCTTTTGCTGTGGCTTGGACTGGTTTTTGGGAGACCATTTGTTAGGGCCGTCTTTGCCATACTTTGGTTGTTGCAGATTTGCAAACTTGAACTCTTGTTTGTTCTGGTGCTTAAATTTCTCCTCGATTTTAACAACATATTGATAAACAACACCAAGTGATGAGATATCAAAAAAATTCATTTCAGTTTGGATGTATCTGTGTAGAGCCCCACAGTATTTCAGAACCAAATGTCATTCAGAGTCTTTGATACCCAGCTTGATGCGCAAGGTATGGAAGGTATTGGTGAAATCCGGAACTCCTTGTCCCTTCTCTTTCTACAGTGTGGTCCATCTCATGTACTGGTCCTCATAGTTGCCAACAGGGTAATACTGTTCCTTTACCGCATCCACAAAAAATCCCAAGTGGGCTTGACTCCATATATTCCAGAATCCTCTTTGGAACTCTTCTCCCAATAAGTTTCCCACCAATGTTTGACATGGGGGAGAGGTTTAAGGAGTGCGAAGGTGATCTTTTCTCTATCGAAAAAATTGTGAACAAAGAAATAACCTTCTAGTAGGTTTAATCATTTGTCTAGGGCTTCTGCATCTATATGTCCTTCAAATATAGGAATATCAAAATCAACTTGTACCTTTAAAGGCGAGGTGCCTCAAAAGTGGCCATTTGATGAAGATGCGCCTGTTTATATCGACAGGCATTGAAGGATATGGGAAAAATTCTCCATCATTTCGTCCCTCTGTGGCGTGAGAGCTTGCTCAAGAAAAAGACTGATAGGATCGTCTGCTCCGTCGTTTTTCTTTTATTCTGCCATTGAGGATTTATTGCATGTGAGAGAGCGATTGTCCTCAAGAGAGACAAGCTCAAGACCCAACTTTCTATACTTGGACATCGTCAGGGACATGCACTGAAAACGATCAAGATCAGCCTGATATGATACCACTGATCCAGATTATTTTCTGCACGAATTGAGAGTGGAGATATAATAAGGAAATATACAGAGATATCGTGGATATTCAATAATGTAACAAAAATATATCAGAGATGAAACCATAAACATAGAGATATAGTAATACACAATTTCTATTAATGAAATAAATGTACAAAGACTGTAAAAATACAAAGTGAAAGACTCGCTAGAATGGTGGCATCTTATCTCTGAGAAGAGATGTGACGGCTACTCGCATTCACCAGAAGATGATTAAAATGAGGATTTGAAGGCTTTTTTACAATAAACCGGAATGCCAAAAACCCTAGACATCCAAAAACCTAACCCTAGGAGATGAAGCACCAAAAGTCATGTGGGCCTTGTTTGGGTAAGTTAGTTCATTAACTTCCCAGGTCGTAACCTTTGTATACGATCTCTGTTTTAGGCACATGATAGACCATTGGAAATGTATCATCGAGGAGATTTATTTTGGGTGCTGAATCATCCTTCAAATATCATTGAGAAACTTGATCCCGAAAAACCTTCATTTAGGCCCTCAAAATGGCCCCGGAAGTTAAAAACTGCTAAAAATAGTAAATTACCAAAATTGATAGAAAACTGTTTTGAGCCAATTGGAAAAGGTGGGTGGCCACCTATATCCACCTGGATCACCTTCAATTCCATGAGGGTATAATTAGACAAGAGTATATTGCAACTCTTGAACTTGGGGGATAAATTCATTAAGATGGATAATTGGTAGGAGAAGAGGTTAACTAAGGTCAATGCTCACCTATACTAGGACTTGGAAGCGAAGGAAGAGGCCTTGAAGACGATAGAATTAGATGTCCAAGAGACCAAGCAAGTCCATTCCATTTTCACTGGTGAAGCTAGTACCATGACAAAGACAAGCATGGTAAGCTCAACTTCTAAGCGGTTTTCTCAAGAAACCTTTGGTGACTTTGAGAAACGCACTAGAGGCATTGGCTCCAAGATCATGAGTAAAATGGGCTATAATGGGAAAGGAATATGAAAGTAAGGCCAAGGGATTTTGATTCTAATTGTATCCCAACAGAGGCCCAAGCATGAAGGCCTAGGATTTAGTGGACAAGAAGCCAACACAAGTGCGACTCAAACCACTTTTGTCAAGGAAAATGGAACTAGAAAAGAAGCCATGTGAAAAAATCCCCTCAAATATGCTTGTAGCACTTGGAAGAGGGAAGAAAATAGATGATTCCACCATTCATATTCGCTCCAACTCTTGGGATACCAAGCAACCAAGCTATAAAGAATAATCACAAATCAAAGAGGTATGATATAATTTGTTTCTGTTTCAAGAAAATGGGTCATAAGGCTAGCGATTGTTGGCACTCTAGAAGGAAAAAAAACCCATGCATGAATTATTTCTAGTACTGTATATTGAATTGAAATTGGGAGGCCAAATGTTGGAGGCTTCACCCGAAACTTCATCCCAAGAACCGAACAACCAAGAAGAAATATTGGAGAGTCTAGATTAAGGGGAAATAAGAGTTGTTTGCACTTGCATCCCAAGGATAAATGATTTTCTAGTGACCTATTACAACAATGAATTTCATCCATATCCATGAGAAGGACAATAGGGTTATGCCAAAGGTAGAACCTATTTAGTGCACATTTTATGTGAGTTCGTACGACATAACAAGAACCTGGCATAGCTAGAATATTTTTTAATGAAATTGTAAGGTTGCATGGTGTATAGAGGAAGATAATATCCAATCGAGGATCGATATTCACTGGACGATTTTGGACTAGTTTCCAAGAGGCTTTGGGCACATAATTAAATTTTAGTACGACATACCACCTTGAAACCGTTGGACAAACATAAAAAACTAATCAAATTCTAGAAGATATGTTTCAAATGTATGTGATAGATCAATATAAACTTTGGGAATAATTTTTACCATTAGTATAATTTGCATATAATAACAGTTGCAAGGGTTCGATAAAGATGACGCCTTTTGAGTTTCTATACGAAATACCTTATAGGACACCTTTGAGCTGGGATCGACTAGAATATAGGGTCCCAGTGGGACCATAAGTGATTCAGGAAATGGAAGATCAGATGCAAACCATAAAGAAAAGGATTAAAGAAGTGAAAGATCGAAAAAAGAGTTATACATATGTGCATCGTATTGACCATAGTTATGAGGTTGGTGATAAAGTATTTTTGTGGGTGAAGCCGCATAAGAGTTTGATTAAGTTTGGAAAGGGTGCTAAACTCTCTGTAAAGTTTTTGGGACCTTTTGAAGTCGTAGAAAATAAAGGACCCATGGCGTACCGACTAGACTTACCCGATTCTTTGAGGAATATGCACAATGTGTTTCATGTTTCAATTTTACGTCATTATATTTCAGATCCGTCACATGTTATTGATTTGAGTTCACTGTGGTTATTGGAAAAGGGTTCTATTATAGCAGAGCCAATCCACATACTGGACCATCGCACTTGACAACTATGACGTTGATTGGTTGATCTGGTTAAGGTCCAATGGGACAGTTATAGTTCACATTCTGCTACTTGGGAGGATGCTCATGAGATGCGTCAACAATTTCTATATTTATTTTGAGAGTTTGATATATAGATTATTAGTAGCTATATTTATTTTTTTCATTTTTAGATTGTACAAACTTCAGGATGAAGTTTAAAACAAGAGGGGGTGTATGTAACATCCAAATTTCACTGAACCCATTTTTATAACATTGCTTTATTCTTTGAGGACACTTGCGTGCAAGTGATCCAGTTAAACATGGTACTATATGAATAACTGATTTGGTTTATAAAGTCACTGTAAAAGAAATAAGTCAATGCTGGGTGTAGGAGATATCATTCAAATGTAGACCATATTGTGATATGAATTGGATCCTTGCCTAAATTCTTTTGTAAAATTGTAATAAAGTTGAAATTGTTTTTTTATTACATTTTGTCTTTTTTGCAACATGGGAAGTGGAAACAAACAACTATGATGATTGACCTTCCAAAGGAAACCCATTAAAAATTAGGGCTGTAATGAAGAAGGAACTAAGGGAAATTCAAGGAGAAAGAGGGAAGGACAATAAAAAAAATTAAAAGCTTGAAGAGGGAAGCCTGCTGAAGGTTAAGTGGACGAAGGAGTTAATGTGCATGTTCACTCTAATAAAAGGTGTCTCTGAATCATGTAATCTGTAATTTGTTTCTTTACTGTGAGTAACAATACATATTCGGTGTACAACTCACCCATTTGTAATTTTCTCCCAAGCATAATAAAATATTCCCATTTAAATAATGATATATGAGAATTAATGATTTTTATTCATGGGTATATTTGTTATGAGTTACATTGATTTATTCATACTCTATTGAAGTATATTTTGTTCCTATAGCACCCATCCACATAATGATCTATTCCTTGTTGGGTGTTTAATTTTCCATTGACCAATTTCCTCTTTGCATGGGATGTTTCTTGTTTGTCTAAGGCATTTTATCTGTGCTTGGGCGAGTTCACTACTACCTGGGAATTTTCCTTTCACCCACAAGTCGTACAAAATCCATACGGGCTGCACACAATATGCATATGCCAAAAATTAATTTCTAGGAGAATTTATAGATCTTTGGGCATTTTCGTTCATTTCGGAGCATCTAAATTCATCCTTGCATTTGTTTTTTTGCTATGGGTGACCAAAAATTTCCCCAGGACATTTTTATTTGTTGTGGGTTACCAAAATCACCTTGCAAATATTTTTCCTTTGTTTTTGAAGATCAAATCCACCATGTAGCTATTTTTTCAACTACTTTGACTCATTCGACTGGGCTTTCATTTGGTCGACTCGACCATCAAATAATTCGTCCGAGATTTCATTTGGTTGACCCAACCATCAAAGCATTCAACTGGGATTTCATTTTGTCCACCTGACCATCGAAGCATTCAAATGGGTTTTCATTTGGTCAACCAGACCATCAAAGCATTCAACTAATCACCTATTGGGATAACTTGACTAGTGGGTGGTCGACATGTTTATTATTTTGGTTGAATCGACTGTTTACTAGCATACTGCAGGACTTAGAACCATTCGAAGAAGATCAAGAAAAAAAAATAATTTTATTTCGTATAAGCATCCGTTCTAGTGAGATAGACGGGCCATAGGCCTACCTTTTACAGATCAAATGGTATCATAGGAGGTTCTCCAAAAACCTTGAAAAAGATTCCATGGGAAAATATTTGAACAAAGAAAAGTTGGAAGAGCTGAGAGACTTCAACAGGAAGATCCAAGAAGAAATTCAGTATCGGAGGAAGAGAGCATATGGGTTGGAGAAATATCTTTCTAAGCTCCAGGACTCCTCTACTTCCATGAGGGTAGAATTAGATAGGAATAGATTGCAACTCTTGAACTTGGGTGATAATCATTAAGATGGATAATTGGTAGGAGGAGAGGTTAACTAAGGTCAATGCTCACCTATACTAGGACTTGGAAGTGAAGGAATACGCCTTGAAGAAGCTAGAATTAGATGTCCAAGAGACCAAGAAAGCCCCTTCCATTGTCACTGGTGAAGCTAGTACCATGACAGAGAAAAACATGTTAAGCTGTCCTTATAAGCCCCTTTCTCAAGAAACCTTTGGTGACTTTGAGAAGCACACTAGAGTCATTGACTCCAAGCTCAAGAGTAAAATGGGCTATAATGGGAAAGGGATAGGAAAGAAAGGCCAAGGTATTTTGATTCTAATTGTATCCCAACAGAGGCCCAAGCATGAAGGCCTATGATTTAGTGGACAAGAAGCCAACACAAGTGCAACTCAAACCACTTTTGTCAAGGAAAAAGGAACCAAAAAAGAAGCCATGTGAAAAACGCCACTCAAATATGCTTGTAGCACTTGGAAGAGGGAAGCAAAGAGATGATTCCACCATTCATATTCACTCCAAATCTTGGGAGACCAATCAACCAAGCTATAAAGAATCATCACAAATCAAAGAGGTATGACATAATTTGTTTCTGTTTCAAGAAAATGGGTCATAAGGCTAGCAATTGTTGGCACTCTATAAGGAAAAACAACCCATGCATGAATTATTTCCAGTATTGTAGATTGAATGGACATTGGGAGGCCAAATGTTGGAGGCTTCACCCGAAACTTCATCCCAGGAACTGAACAACCAAGAAGAAATATTGGAGAGTCTAGGTTAAGGGGAAACAAGAGTTGTTTGCACTTGCATCCCAAGGAGAAATGATTGTCTAGTGACCTATTACAACAATGAATGTCATCCATAGCCATGAGAATGGCAACAAGGTTATGCCAAAGGTAGACGGGCTACTTAGTTCTTATCTCCCATCATACAACAAAGGCATCCTTTATTTGAGATTTTTCGGAGTTTGCTTGATTGTAGGAGAAGAAAACTATTGAAAGAGTTGAAGATTTTGGTGACCAAAAGAATGAAAATGGGAAGGTGTGATCCGAATTGAATCCTTGCCTAAATTCTTTTTTAAAATTGTAATAAACTTGAAATTGTTTTTTTATTACATTTTGTCTTTTTGGTAACATTGGAAGTGGAAACAAACAACTATGATGGTTGGAATCCCATTAAAAAATGAGGGATATAGTTAAGAAGGAATGAAGGGAAATGGAAGGAGAAAGAGGGAAGGACAATAGAAGAAATTAAAATCTCGAAGAGGGAAGCCTGCTGGAGGTTGAGTGGAAGAAGGAGTTAATGTTCTTGTTCACTCTAAGAAAAAGTGTCTCTAAGCCATGGAATCTATATATTTTTTCTTTAGCATGAGTAACAATACACAAATTTGGTGTATATCTCATCCATTTGTAATTTCCTCCCAAGCATAATAAAATAATCCCATTTAGATGATGATATCTGAGAGTTAATGCATTATTTTCTTGGGTATCTTTGTTATGAGTTACAATTATCTATTCATACTTTGTTGAAGTATATTTTGAGCTTGTAGCACCTATCCACATAATATATTCCTTTTTGGGTGTTTACTTTTCTGTTGGTCGATTTCCTCTTTGCCTAGGATATTTCTTATTTGTCTGAGGCATTTTATTTGTGCCTGGGTGAGTTCACTACCACCTGTGAATTTCCCTTTCACCCATAGGCTGTATGGAAGCCATACGGTCTGCACACAGACTGCACATGCCAATAATTAATTGTTGCGTGAATTTATAGATCTCTGGGTGTTTTTGTTCATTGCTGAGCATCTAAGTTTGTCCTTGTTTTATTTATTTATTTATTTATTTTTATTTTTTTATTCTGTGGGTGACCAAAAATCACCCCATGACATTTTTATTTGTTGTGGGTTGTCAAAATTTCCCTGGAATTTTTTTTTCATTTTGGATCAATATAAACTTTGGGAAGAATTTTTACCATTAGTATAATTTGCGTATAATAACAGTTACAAGGGTTCGATATAGATGACGCCTTTTGAGTTTCTATACGAACGACCTTTTAGGACACCTTTGAGCTGGGATCGACTAGAGTATAGGGTCCCAGTGGGACCATAAGTGATTTAGGAAATGGAAGATCAGATGCAAACCATAAATAAAAGGATTAAAGAAGTGAAAGATCGAAAAAAGAGTTATGCAGATGCGCATCATATTGACTGTAGTGATGAGGTTGGTGATAAAGTGTTTTTGTGGGTGAAGCTACATAAGAGTTTAATTAAGTTTGGAAAGGGTGATAAACTCTCTCCAAGGTTTTTGAGACCTTTCAAAGTTGTAGAAAAGAAAGGACTCATGGCATATTGACTAGACTTACCTAATTCTTTGAGGCATATGCACGATGTGTTTCATGTTTCAGTTTTACGTCATTATATTTCAGATCCGTCACATGTTATTGGTTTGAGCTCATTGTAGGCATTGGACAAGGGTGCTCTTATAGTAGAGCCAATCCACATACTGGACCATCACACTTGACAGCTACAACGTTGATTGGTCGATCTGGTCAAGGTCCAGTGGGACAATTATAGTCCACATTCTGCTACTTGGGAGGACGCACATGAGATGCGTTAGTAGTTTCCATATTTATTTTGAGAGTTTGATATGTAGATTAGTAGTAGCTATATTTATTGTTTTCATTGTTAGATTGTACAAACTTCAGGACAAAGTTTAAAACAAGAGGGGGTGTATGTAACATCCAAATTTCACTGAACCCATTTTTATAACATTGTTTTATTCTTCGAGGATACTTGCATGCAAGTGATCCAGTTAAACATGGTACTATATGAATAACTGATTTGGTTTATAAAGTCATGGTAAAAGAGCTAAGTCAATGTTGGCTTTAGGAGATATCATTCAAATGTGGACCATATTGTGATCCGAATTGGATCCTTGCCTAAATTCTTTTGTAAAATTGTAATAAAGTTGAAATTGTTTTTTTATTACATTTTGTCTTTTTAGCAACATGGGAAGTGGAAACAAACAGCTATGATGATTGGCCTTCCAAAGGCAACCCATTAAACATTAGGGCTGTAGTGAAGAAATAACTAAGGGAAATGCAAGGAGAAAGAGGGAAGGACAATAACAAAAATTAAAAGCTCGAAGAGGGAAGCCTGCTGGAGGTTAAGTGGACGAAGGAGTTAATGTGCATGTTCACTCTAAGAAAAGGTGTCTCTGAGCCATGTCATCTATAATTTGTTTCTTTACTGTGAGTAACAATACTTATATTCGGTGTACAAGTCACCCATTTGTAATTTTCTCCCAAGCATAATAAAATAATCCCATTTAAATAATGATATATGAGAGTTAATGATTTTTTTTCATGGGTATATTCATTATGAGTTACATTGATCTATTAATACTCTATTGAAGTATATTTTTTTCCTACAACACCCATCCACATAATTATCTCTTCCTTGTTGGGTGCTTAATTTTCCATTGGTCGATTTCCTCTTTGCATGGGAGATTTCTTGTTTGTATAAGGCATTTTATTTGTGCCTGGGAGAGGTCACTACTACCTGGGAATTTCCCTTTTACCCGCAAGTCATATGAAATCCATACGGGCTGCACACAATATGCACATGGAAAAAATTAATTTCTAGGAGAATTTATAGATCTTTCGTCATTTTCGTTCATTGCCGAGCATCTAAATTCATCCTTGCATTTTTTTTTTTTGGCTATGGGTGACCAAAAATCACCCCTGGACATTTTATTTGTTGTGGGTTACCAAAATCACCTTGTAAATGTTTTTACTATGTTGTTGAAGATAAAATCCACCATGTGGCTATTTTTTCAACTGCTCATTGGCTCATTCGACTAGGCTTTAATTTGGTCGACTCGACCATCAAAGAATTTGACCGAGATTTCATTTGGTCAACCCAACCATCAAAGCATTCAACTAGGCTTTCATTTGGTTGACCGGTCCATCGAAGAATTCAAATGGGTTTTCATTTGGTCAACCAGACTATTAAAGCATTCGACTAATCACCCATTGGGCCAACTTGACTAGTGGGTGGTCGATGTGTTTATTATTTTGGTCGAATCGACTGTTTACTAGCATACTGCAGGATTTACAACCAGTCGAAGAAGATCAAGAAAAAAAATAATTTTATTCCGTATAAGCATCTGTGCTGGTGAGATAGACGGGCCATATGCCTACCATTTATAGATCAAATGGTATCATATGATGTTCTACAAATACGTTGAAGAAGATTTCATGGGAAAATATTTGAACAAAGAAAAGTTGGAAGAGCTGAGAGACTTCAACAGGAAGATCCAAGAAGAAATTCAGTATGGGAGGATGAGAACAGATGGGTTGGAGAAAGATCTTTCTAAGCTCCAAGACTCCTTCTGATCTGGATTATTTTTGACACGAAATGAGAGCGGAGATATAATAAGGAAATGCACGGAGATATCTTGGATATTAAATAATATAACATAAATATATCATAAATGAAACCATAAACACAGAGATACAGTAATACATGATTTTTAATAATGAAATAAATGTACTGAGACTATAAAAATACAGAGTGAAAGAATCACTAGAATGGTGGTAGCTTATCTCTGAGAAGAGATGTGACGACTACTCGCATACACCAGAAAGATGATTACAATGAGGCTCTGAAGGAATTTTTACAATAATACGGAATTCCCAAAACCCTATACATCCAAAAACCTAACCCTAGGAGATGAAGGGCCAAAATTCATGTGGGCCCCGTTTGGGTAAGTTAGTACATCAACTTCCTCGGGTCGTAACTTTTGCATATGATCTCCGTTTTAGGCACATGATAGCCCGTTGGAAAGGTATCGTCAAGGAGATTCATTTTGGGGTCTCAATCATGCCTTTGGCTATCATTCAGAAACTCTATCAAGAAAAACCTTCATTTAGGCCCTCAAAATGGCCCTAGAAGTTAAAAACTGCTAAAAATAGTAAATTACCAAAATTGCTAGAAAACTATTTTGATCCAGTTGGAAAAGGTGAGTGGCCACCAATATCCACTTGGATCAATCCTCCCTCATTAGGAAGAAATGGTATCCATTGCATTGAGTGCCCGAGGAAGAGGGAAAAGTGTTTTCTGAATTTGCATCTTGATGAGATGCTTGCCTTGTTGGAGAAGTTGCGCTGCTTAGCTTGTTGAAGGTTGTCACGAACATGTGGCTGGAAGGTTTGAACCTTTTTATCAAGTCTGGATATAGGATATTTCTGTGTGCATAAGGAATCTTTTCACTTTGCTGGAACCTTGTCGACCTGCTTCTGTTGAATATAAGGTGCTTGGGGCAAGGTTGTAGTGGTTGCAGTTTCATTTTATTCCCCTTTTGAACAGATTGTGAAGAAGATGAATTTTGTAGTATGAGATACTACCTTGCGACACTGTTTAGTTGGAACTACCTCTGGTATTGTGTAGAGATGACCCCCCAAAGTAATAATGAAACTACGAGGTCGAGACTCATGAAAAACATGGCGTCTCCACATATATGGTTGGCCCAAGAGGACATCATAGATATATAGTGGGGAAACATCACATAATACCTCATCCTTGAAGGGTTGGATGCCGTATGATAATTGACACTGTTGGCTGACACAAAGATCTCATCCTTGGTGAAGCCACTCGATGTTGTATGGCTGCGGGTGTGGTGTTGTCGACAATCCCAACTGTTTGACAACCTCTGCTGAGATGAGGTTCTTCTGGCTTCCGCTATCAACAATAAAATGAAGCAAGGTCCCCTTCACCCACATCTGTGAATGAAAAAGGAAATCCCTTTCATCATGATATGTTGGTTATTTTGGTTGAATTGTTGTGGTCGCAACAATAGAAGTGGGGTCTGCATCAATGATCTATCCTTTACCAGTATTTTCAGAATCAAATTCTGAATCAGGGTTCGACTCCTTGTCTTTGGTCTCGGCCACCAATGACTGTTTTGAGCGACATTCATCGGTGTTGTGCCAGGGGATTTTGTGGAAATCATACCATTTTTCGTTGTCCTTCTTTGTCTTCCCATGACCCTTCTTTTCCTGTGGCTTGGACTGGTTTTCGGGAGACTTTTTTTTAGGGCCATCTTTGTCATACTTTGGTTGTTGCAGATTTGTAGACCCGAACTCTCGTTTGTTATGGTGCTTAAATTTCTACTCGATTTTAACAACATATTGATAAGCAACAATGAGTGATGAGATGTCCAGAAAATCCATGTATCTGTGTAGAGACCCACGGTATTTTAGAACCAAATGTCATTCAAAGTCTTTGATACCCAGCTTGGTGTGCAAGGTATGGAAGTTATTGGTGAACTCTAGAACTGCTTGGTTGCTCTCTTGCCACAGTGTGGTCCATCTCATGTACTGGTCCTTATAGTTGCCAACAGGGTAATATTGTTCCTTTACCACATCCACAAAAAAATCCCAAGTGGGATCGACCCCATTTATTCCAGACTCCTCTGTGGAACTCTGCTCCCAGTAATTTTCCCACCAATGTTTGACATGGGGGAGATCTTTAAGGAGTGTGAAGGTGATCTTTTCTCTGTCGAAAAAAATGTGAACAAAGAAATAACCTTCTAGTAGGTTTAACCATCTGTCTAGGGCTTCTACATCTATCTGTCCTTCAAATACATGTATATCAAAATTAACTTGTACCTTGAAAGGCAAGGTGCCTCCAAAGTGGCTGTTTGATGAAGATGTGCCTATTTCTATCCAGAGGCGTTGAAGGATGTGGGAAAAATTCTCCATCATTTCATCCCTCTGTTATGTGAGAGCTTACTCAAGCAATAGACTGATAGGATCCTCTGCTCAATTGTTTTTAGTTTCTTCCGCCATTGAGGGTTTCTTGGGTGTGCAAGAGAGATTGTCCTCAAGAGAGACAAGTTGGATACTCAAATTGATATACTCAGACCTCGTCGGGGACATGCACTGAAAAACAATCAAGAGCAACGTGCTCTGATACCACTGATCCATATTATTTTCGGCACAAAATGAGAGCAGAGATATAATAAGGAAATGCATAGAGATATCGTGGATATTCATTAATATAATAGACATATATCAGATATGAAACCATAAACATAGAGATAAAATAATACATGATGTCTATTAATGAAATAAATGTACAGAGACTGTAAAAATACAGATTGAAAGACTCGCTAGAATGGTGGCAGCTTATCTTTGAGAAGAGATGTGACGGCTACTCGCATTCACTAGAAGATGATTACAATGAGGCTTTGAAGGCCTTTTTACAATAGACCAAAATTCAAAAAACCCTAGACATCCAAAAACCTAACCCTAGGAGATGAAGCGCCAAAAGTCATGTGGGCCTCATTTGGGTAAGTTAGTACATCAACTTCCCGGGGTCGTAACTTTTGCATACGATCTCCGTTTTAGGCGCATGATAGCCCATTGGAAAGGTATCGTCGAGGAGATTCATTTTTGGGGCTCAATCACGCCTTCAATAATTATAGATAAGCTTGACCATGAAAAACCTTCATTTAGGCCCTCAAAATGGCCCCAGAAGTTAAAAACTGTTAAAAATAGTAAATTACCAAAATTGCCAGAAAACTGTTTTGAGCTAGTTGAAAAAGGTGGGTGGCCACTGATATCCACCTAGATCAATCCTCCCTCCTTAGGAAGAAATGGTATCCATTGCGTTGAGTGCCCAGGGGAGAGGGAAAAATATTTGATGAATCTACATCTTGATGAGCTGCTTGCCTTGTTGGAGAAGTTGTGCTGCTTAGCTTGTTGAAGGTTGTCATGAACATGTGGCTAGAAGGATTGGACCTTTTTATCCAGTATGACTACAGGAGATGCCTATGTGCAGAAGGAATATTTGTGCTTTGCAGCAACCTTATCGACCTTCTTCTGTATGTTAAGAGGTGCTTGGGGCGAGGTTGTAGTGTTTGCAGTGTCCTTCTATTCCCCTTTTGAACAGATTGTGAAGAAGATGAATTTTGCAGTATGAGATACTACTCTGCGGCACTGTTTAGGTGGAACAATAGTTGGAAATACCTCTGGTATTCTGTAGATATGACCCCCCAAAGTAATAATGACACTACGAGGTTGAGACTCATAAACAACATGGCGTCTCCACATAGATGGTTGGCCCAAGAGGACATCATAGACATCCAGTGGGGCAACATCACATAATACCTCATCCTTGAAGGGTTGGATGCCATATGATAATCAACACTATTGGCTAACATGGAGATCTCATCCTTGGTGAAGCCACCCGATGTTGTATGGCTGCGGGTGTGGTGTTGTCGACAATCCCAATTGTTTGATGACCTCTGCTGAGATGAGGTTCTTTTGGCTTTTGCTATCAACAATAAAATGCAGCAGGGTCCCCTTCACCCACATCTGTGAATGAAAAAGGTGCTCCCCCTCTTCAGGATATGTTGGTTCTTTTGACTGAATTGTTGCGGTCACGACAATAGTAGTGGGGTCTGCATCGATGATCTATCCTTTAACAATATTTTTAGAATTAGATTCTGAATCAGGGTTCGACTCCCTGTCTTTGATCTCAGCCACCAATGACTATTTTGAGCAACATTCATTGGTGTTTTTCCAGGGGATTTTGTGGAAATCGCACCATTTTTCCATGTCCTTCTTTGTCTTCCCGCGACCCTTCTTTTGCTATGGCTTGGAATGGTTTTCGGGATACTGTTTGTTAGGGCCGTCTTTGTCATACTTTGGTTGTTGTGGATTTGCATATCCAAACTCTTATTTGTTCTGGTGTTAAATTTCTGCTTGATTTTAACAACATATTGATAAGCAACATTGAGTGATGAGATGTCCAGAAAATCCATTTCAGTTTGGATGTATCTGTGTAGAGCCCCACAGTATTTTAGAATCACATGTCGTTCAGAGTCTTTGATACCCAGCTTTGTGCGCAAGGTATGGAAGGTTTGGTGAACTCTGAAACTGATTGGCCCCTCTCTTTTTGCAGTGTGGTCCATCTCATGTACTGGTCCTCATAGTTTCCAATAGGGTAATACTGTTCCTTTACCACATCCACAAAAAAATCCCAAGTGGGCTCGATCCCATATATTCCAGACTCCTCTGTGGAAATTTGCTCCCAGTAATTTTCCCACCAATGTTTGACATGGGGCAGAGCTTTAAGGAGTGCGAAGGTGATATTTTCTCTGTCGAAAAAATTGTGAACAGAGAAATAACCTTCTGTAATATACCAGATATAAAATGTATGCAGAACAACAATAAAATGCTAGTAATGGCATAATAACAACAATACAATTAGAACATTCACCACAATAACACTGAAATGATATAAGAATAACAACATAAATAACACTTTGAATCTAAAAGCAATGTTCATGGGCCTCTTCGAGGGGGAAACCTCTAGTTGAGAAGAGCTCTATTACAATATTATCCAAGCTAGGTTTCTCATACCCTCGACTCCTATTTATACTAAAAAGAAGCATCTAGAGGAAGATCCTTCTAGAAGTGGAAGCTTCTATTAGGTCTTCTTACATCTGCCTTATTCTATTTTATTGAAAGGCCTTATTAATAATGACCTTTATTACATTTGAATTTATTGTTCTACCTATGTGTGGGTTAGGACCCTAACATGTCTGCCCCCTTAAAAACAACCTTGTCCTTAAGGCTTGAGATGAGGAAATTGCTACAAAACGGTAGCTGGTTCCAAAGTGGCGTCTGCTGGCGTTGTATCTTTCCACTGGACTAGCACTTCCTTGATGGTTCTATGGCATAGGCGATGCTCACGCTGGTCCAAAACTACTTCTGGTTATAGACAAATGGATCCTTCTTCAGCTAACTCTAGAAGGTTGGTTTGAATTTGACACTTAGCTCCAATCACCTTCTTTAAGCATGAAACATGAAAAATAGGATGTAGCTTCGAATGGATGGGCAAATCTAACTGATAGGCGACTTGTCCCACATGCTTGAGAACGGTATAAGGACCATAAAATTTGGGCGCTAGCTTCTGACAATGCTCGACCTTGAGGGAATTTTTCTTGTAAGGTTGCAATCGAAGAAACACCTGATCCCCTTCTGCAAATTGACATTCAGAGCAACTTTGATCTGCTTGTTGCTTCATGCAATTCTGTGCCATTTCCAAATTCGCTTTGAGGGTACGGAGAATGGCCTCTCGAGCTGTAAGTGTTAGGTCAACCTCCTGGACCTTCGAGGCACCCGATAAGTATGAGAGAACTGAAGGTGGCTTCTGTCCATATACCACTTCAAAAGGAGTCATGCGTGTAGCTGTATGGTATGAAGTGTTGTACCACCATTCAGCTAGGGGTAACCATTGAGCCCACTGATTTTTCTTTTCTGAGGAAAAACACCTCAAATATGTTTCCAAACACTTGTTGACAACTTTTGTTTTTCCATCAGTCTGGGGATGATAAGATTTTCTGAGATGAAATTATGTGCCTTGTATCTTGAACAGTTCTTGCCAAAAATTACTTGTGAAAGTTGGGTCGTGATAAAAAACAATAGAGTGCAGCATGCCATGAAGCTTGAAGACATGATCCATGAATATTTGAGCCACCGTGGATGCTGTAAATGGGTGTTGAAGGGCACATACATGAGTGTACTTGGAAAGGTGATCAACAACCACCATGATGACGGATTTATTTCCCAATTTGGGTAAGCCGGTAATAAAATCCATAGAGATATCCTTCCAAATAACAGGTGGAATCGACATCGGTTGTAGTGTGCCCGAAGATTTGACTGTTTCTCCCTTGTTGCATTGACACACGTCACATTCAAATACAAAATTACAAATTTCCTATTTCATACC